>PNEQ01003576.1:0-57276 GCA_003012365.1 Medauroidea extradentata | reverse complement strand
TTTCTTTGGGTCCACCATTGCGAGTGACTAGTAACCTTTCCATATACAGAGAACTTATGTAGATGTATTTTTTTCTTTTCTTTTGTGTAAATAGTAGTTACTTGTTCTGTTTGACATTTATTGTGGTAAATCATTGTAGACATAGGTTATTTTTGTATGTACAGTTGTAAATAAACTAGGTAAGCTTTATTTTCTTTATCTTATCAAGACTTCCATCCCCAAAACGTACCTAGCCCGCAAGCTTGTAACAATATATTGCCAA
Source organism: Medauroidea extradentata (assembly GCA_003012365.1). Taxonomy (NCBI): domain Eukaryota; kingdom Metazoa; phylum Arthropoda; class Insecta; order Phasmatodea; family Phasmatidae; genus Medauroidea; species Medauroidea extradentata. The sequence continues at coordinate 57,014 of PNEQ01003576.1, read as the reverse complement.
CTGACCTCAAAGGTTCTCCTTTTAAAAATACAAAATAAAAATATAGCATGCACATTGGAACAAATATTTTTACTCGGAGGAATCTTCCTATAAAAGACTTTAGGATATACATGTATGTAGGCATACATGAGCATGTTTCCCATAGAAAAATAAAATGCATTTAGCCAAGCCTGTATGCTTTTTACATTACAAGTCTATGAAAAAACTAACAAATGCAACAAAATCCTATAAATCAATATGCTGTTTTTTTTTTCATAATAAGGGGAGAGTAATAACTCTCAAATTATAAACGTGTCGTCACCTTGAACTTAACGTAATTGTTACACAATGAGTGCGATTTGGGTCTGTGAACTCACATTTTTGTCATGGCTCGATGTGCAACTTGCTCAACTCACGTTAGATATCTCGTCAAGGAGTCTCATTAATATGCTTCGTCTAGGCAAGTCAATCTTTTGTAGTCTCTTTGTGGGTACGTAAGCTTTTCATAAATTCCTCTGAGACTGAATACTTTCCAAAAATAGGAAAACTCCGGGAAATATTACGCAGCTATTTATCTACGTCTACAAAAATGCAAAACTAATTATACCCTAAAACAAATATCAAGAAAAAAGTTAACGTTTTCGCCTATTAAAAAAATATCGCGAATATTAAATTATAAAGCTTATCTACTAAAAAACTAAACACATGAATACCCTTTCTTGCCACATCTCGCATAAAGACGGGTGTTATGGCCACGAAAGTGTGGGAGATGTGGTTTACGGCGGCGTGGCAATGTTCAGTTTTTCAACTGTAACAGAACACGTTTGACAAAATGAAAATCGACAGTATAGGATCGAAATGAATGTTAAAATAGCATTTAACTATTTTGTTCGATTGTACTGGAAAAAAATGTACTAATATTTAATAAATATACATGCAACTTTCTTCACCACTCCAACCTCCCCCCGCCAACAAAAGAATACACTTTGAAACACTATAAGAAGATATCGGGAACACATTAGCCACATAAACTGTAAATGTCTAGGCTGGCCTCCATACCGTAGCAGGTTTACAGTATGAGAGATCCTGGTTTCGAACCTCAGCTCGGAAATGGATGTTGTGTAATCTCTTCACCTAATTTCACCCTAATCAGCTCTTTAAGCCTCGTTGTTAAAGGGCCGTGAAATCCTCTAAACCTCATCTCACCAAACTTCTAAAGAAATCCAAAACAGAAGAATATATTGTCGGCTTGCTTCTAAAGCCTCGTAAGTCTATTTCTTAGAGGAGAGTAAAAAATAACTTGTGTAGTCATACTACACCACATATAAAAGTTATTTTTAACTTGAGCATAGAAGAAAGCTAACGCACAGTAGACTTGCTAGGTTTTAACATTGAAGCGCCATGAAAATTAGCACCAAATTCACCTGGAATGTAAACTTGAAAAATTAGGGCTTAAGGGGTTTTAGAAGTAAGCCGACGATATGCACAAACATACGTTTCTTGCAGTTCTTCACATGTATCATGTTTATTGTACTTTTTTTGCATTTTTTCTCCAGTGTACTTCACATGTCAGCAATTCGACCGTAAAGGATACACGTTTCATGTACCCACCTGATCCATCTTGAGGTGTATGCATATTTTTCGAAACATTTATAGCAATAGTCTTCATCAAGACTTTCACTTTCTTTACTTGAGGCGAACTCCACAACTTTTATACTTTCTTCACTAGAAGATAAATAGTCAAGATTAACTTGCATTACGCTTCTTAAGCCTGTTCAAGTCCTTTGTTGAATTTTTCACATACTTTGGATCAGTACGTTTTTTTCGCATTTGCCCTCTTTCTCGTCTTAACTTTTATCATTTATCACATCAGGATGGGTAACTGGTTTCACACATTGTTTTCTTGCTGACCGTTTTCTTAGAGCGTAATTTGTTGTGGAAGACACCGCATGTAGCAATTTGGGTGGTGTCATATCTTGGATGGGGATGCACGAAGGCGGAGAAGCAGGAAAAGGAGTGACTGATGTCATCGGTTTGAGTGCACAAGACGTGAACGGTGATTTAGTGAATGTGGAAGGACATTCTCTAAGTTCGAAAAAGGAATGAGAGTAGAATGTATCAAAACCTGCACCGAGAGGTTTCGGATACCATTTCCGGCCATTGACGAGAATCGTCATTGCCACTTTCTTCAGAAAGAAACTGATATATTGTATCAGACTGTCGTAAGTATTCATAATATGGAATGGGTGAGGTCCTATGCCTGTATCCCTCAATCCGGAAACACAATTTTCTACAGTAGTGGCACGGGACAAAATACAAGGAGAACTCCAAAGTGGCGGCGCTCATTGCTTGCTTGACTTAGTACCCAACAGATCTTCAGTGGTTTTAAGAAACACCGATATAGGTGTCGTATGCATTGTGCCGTGCGACTCGGTAGATACAGAATTACAATATAGAAATATCATTATCAACAGATTTTTTTTAGTATGTATGGACAGTTGATATGCAAACCGGAGCCATCCAAAAGAAGGACATTTTCTATCATTCTTGGGTGAAATAAAGTGGTTTTCGAGCAAGTACATGAATATGTATTCGTCTATGTATCCATATTTCTTCCTCATTTTTATTACTCCTCTAGTTGGGATTTTTTTTCACATTGCTGCCTAGATTACCCCTTTGAAAATGCCGCAGTGTGGTAAAAAAAAAATATACCCTCAGCATTACAGCATGCTTCTACTGTTGACGCTTCTTCCCCCCTTCCCAATTAATTTTTTTCTTTTTTTACCTGACGTATTTGCTCCCTCCTTCAGAAACGTGCGCAGGCTTATTCATAAATGGTGATCCCGAGTTATCCACGCTGTAGAAGTTGCTTGGTTTACTCAACAGATTATCTTCCCTCAAAGTTTTCTGAAACAGCTCGAAATAGGCTTTAACTTCTTCCTTACTTATCCCTTCTGCACGATTATTTGATATGCCTTGAGATTTTCTAAAACACACGTCTGATTTCACCTTCATAAAAGTCTTGTACTAATTACAGTCAGCTAACCCCGTTTTGTTTTTTAATCTCTGCGTCTTATATATTGAAACATATGCGTTATAAACTATTCTTCTAAGATTTTTCCTACTTGGAGCGAAGCCTGGTACCTGAAGCTTTTTAACATGGCTAGCGCAAGCTTGATTTCAACGTCTTCTCCTAACAATGAAGGATGGCCAAGTTTCTCTTTTATAAAACTCCATGTAGACAATCTAATGCACAGTGTTTTCTCTGGAGTATTATTTTCCTTCGCAGCATACCAAACTGTATTTTCATATCGTATAGTCTTATCGAGGTGTTACTGTGACCACACTGCCCGACTGCTTTTTCTAGGTCTGTACGTCTTAGGAATGTTCAATCACTTGGACTGGAGAGAAAAACAGACAGAGAGAAACAAACAGAGAGAAACAGACAGAGGGAGAACATAACGACTTACTAGTACAAATAGTTTTTTTACACATTTTTTAAATAAAACAAACATAACCGTCTACTTTTCCATTTTAAGACAGAACAGTTTGTCAGCAGCAAGCACACCGTGTAATGTAACACGTGACTTATGTGATATCACTAATATATACATAAGTGTTTACAGATAAACAGCTGGAAAGCGTGGGAACGTGGTCTCTGTTACTAGCGCACGGCACTCACATGTGACTCTTCGTCCGTGTAATCTTGACAGCCATATGATAGTCGCTTTACAGACAAAGGCTTGACTTATGCCTATATTCTTATGAGATTAGCTTGCTTCATGACGTTTATATATTTCAGTATTCGGTTACCAAAATGTTACTGTTCCTCAGTACATACGGTAAATAGCGCCAAATGACTATATATATATATACTATACAACATTAAATTAAATAATTTAAATATTGCGTGAGCACGTAATATCCATTTGTTTAAAACAACAATTACGCACATGAGTACGAGGCATTGTTTCCGTTTTAGTTCTGCGTGTGCTTTCATTCACACTGTACAACAAATACAGTGTCATTGAACTAACATTCATTCTACTTTAAAAACACTTGGTTTTAAATGTCGCCTTTCATTACGTCTAACCAATAAAATTGTCTTGAAGCGACATGCGAGTTACGCAATTGATGACAAAATGTAACGTTAATTTAGGTCGGAGTTTACTGTGTTATATTTCAAAGCATGGGAGAAATATGACGTAACCATTTGCTATGGTTTAAGATGACGTTAGACCATTACTCTTCACAAATATACAGCACAACGCTTCAAATAATAGAAACAGCTGATTTAATTCAATTGATTTACAACACGTTGAAACTTAATGCTATGTACGTTTTTTTAAAAATTAAGTGTGTTAATTTTGCGTGGTGATAGCTCACAACAAACTATGAGGAAAATGTGTTTGTAATGTGCCCCTAAAATGCATACAGTGGGAATAATGCTACCCTGAAAATATATTTTCGAATTACAAATTAATTAATATCTCAGAAACAGCTACATATTAAACAACGATACTCTGAGCACTGTATCAACAATGAATGTTCTTCATTCTCAGAAATTTAGTCAGTTTTTATCACCGGTCCATCATTGTTCAAATGGGGTACGAGGTTTTGTTTTGACATGTAACTTTGGAACACGACATTGTTATTCATGTTGTAGCACAGAACACTGCAAAAGTGTAATAAATAAGGTAGTTTTATCGGAAAGTGGTGACCATAGCGATGCAGGTAAACTGTCTGTGGGAGATTACCTGAAATGGGATTTTGTAAAACGTGCAAATTGTCATAAATTCGTGGGTTTTATTTTAATACCACAGTTTTCCTCGTCACAGAATGCCAACTCTTTACCGTGCTATGTGAGCTACTTTTACACCACCTGAGTAACAATTCTTCGATTAATTCAATTATTGAAATCGTAGCATTGCGACGCTCCTATTTGTTTGATTACCCGCCTTGCAAGGCAGTCGGAATGCCTGCATATGTTTCAGGCGATATTATTTTTAATGTTAAAATCAGACATGCCATTTTCTCGAAAATGGTTCACTCTAGCCCTTTCCAACAAGAATACCTTTTTTGTTACACTCCTGGTCAGTGCTCTGTAGTACAACATGAATAACAATGGCATATTCCAGAGTTTCAAGCCAAAACAAGACCTCGTACCATATTTGAACAATGACGGGTCGGCGATATTAACTACCTAAATTTCTGGGAATGAAGGGCAGTCACTCTTGATACGATGCTCAGAGTATCGTTGTTTAATATGTAGTGCTTTATGAGATATTTATTAATTTGTAATACGAAAATATATTTTCAGGGTAGCATTTCTCCCACTATATGCACATTTGGGACAAATTAAAACATGTTTTACTCATAGTTTACTGTGAGCTATCACCACGCAAAATTAACACACTTCGTCCTGACTCACCCTGTATATACATGTATCACTCAACGAAGTTCCGTACGTAAAGTAATAATAGACCTAAAGAACTCTTGCGTGCCTGTTGAGGCGTAAAAGTGATACTGCTCTACGTACGCTTGTCAACGGCATCCTTATCTCTCCAACAATATGTTCAAACTATATTTACAAACACACGCAAACGCAACCCAGCTATGGAACCACCATAAATGAGAGTGATGAAATATTCTGTAGTTTTCAGTTTTCGAGCCATAACATTTCTTCAAGTTGTGTTATGAAAATTTTCTCAACGACATGACGTAGGAAATAATCTTGATAATTTGCTTGACGAAAATAATAAATTGAATGTCTCATTAATTTGCCAAGGTACAGTTATTAAAAGGGAATTAAAGGTTAACTTTCGAGAATGATTTCAAATCTAATATATGATAAAACGTGTAACACTATTATGATCTCCACAATTCATCACAAATCTCTTATATACCTCAAGACTGTCACATTTACCAAAGCATTTTAAAAGCAAAAGTAGACATAGAAAATATATATAAAAATTTGTAATGCACCCTTAGGCATGAGCCTGAGTTTCTCTCCATTTGAGGTAATTATATATATATATATATATATATATATTTTTTTTTTAACTCAGACGACAGCCGATATAGTAAAATCGCTTATAACTTAGCTGAAAATATGTTTTTTTTGTGTTAGCAATTTTTCTAAGCAAATGGTACACAGATTGAAGCTAATTTATAAATATTAAAGGAAATTTCGTTAAATAACTAATTAACAACTATCAAGCTGTATTTTGTCTCGACAAAATCGCTGTATGTAGCAACACTAGTAAATAAGGAAAATTATAGAGCAGCATTTCGATATTTCAAGAAATGAAGAAACTTGATCGTAAGTTCTTAATGCTGTGAACAAGGCAGATATACTCACATTGCAAGGACTTCTGCCGTTGTTGCCCGCTGTGCAGATGTTGGAGGCGAGCAGCTGGGCGCCGAATGTTCTGGCACACACGGCGTTCTGGATGATGGACACGTCGGCGAACAACAAGGTTGGGGACACAGCGTTGTTGGCTGTCAAACAAACCACAATGACATCATTCTAAGCGAACCTTCTCATATTGTCAGCTATAAACAAGTCATTTGCTCACACTTAGGTGGGTGGTTCAGGTTAAAATTAGCACCTTTGAAGCTCTTTATAAACATTCCTCCTTTCAGATTATTAACATGTTCATGTCATGTATGTATAAACAAACAAACTTAATGACAATCAAATTGTATTTAAAATATTCCTTCTGAGATCCCAATAATTGCTATTTTTCAACTGTATTTCTAGACGTGACAGTCTTCTAGAATCTTTACTTAATCACGAACAAACTATAGTACTGTTTTGTAATGAAAGGAACCGATGGAATACTACGTAAGCTTACTTCAAATTTATCACATCATACCGAAAGTTGCCTGAACAATCACTCATACAGTTCCCGCTCTTCCTAAATATGACGTAACGTACAAAGAATCTCAGGGATTACAACAGAAGAAGAGACTTACGTTAAAAGATGCGTTACTAAACTAACACACTATAAATGAACACAAATAACTTTTGTACTCGTCAACTTAGCTAAGAAACCTTACAGATGCTACATAAATTTGTATAAGTTGGCCATATTTTACGTGATAAGTGAACACGTTAGAACACCGAACTGATCTTGATCCTGTATAGTTCCAAAATTAAGGGACTGAAATTCATAGTGGTATAAGTCACACATATTTAGGAGTATTGTGTTTATTCATACAATATACGTAAGCATTTATGTAGCATTTATTTTACTCTAAAATTAATTAATGATTTCCATTTGATTATTGTAAGAATGCTATTGTATTTTGTATTTGAATATAAAAAAATTGTTTAAGAGAAAACTATTTAGTTGAAATACGCCACTGTAAATGTAAGTCCCTCAATTGGCCCTACGCTCATATGAATATTATTACATAGTCCCTTGTTTCAAAGCAAATGATAATTTTTAAAGTCTTTAAAACGTCAATTGTTTGCAAAGTTGTAGCATTTTGAAAAATTAAAAAAGGTAAACATATTTATGCTTTCTTCCATGTGTCAGAAAAATAGTGTTATTAAACTGTCTTAAATATACTGCCTTCGTTGCTCTCAATGCCGTTATCACTCAGAAATGTACAAAAATACTAACTTTTGCATTGCCATTTTTATGCGGCTACGGAAAAGTTTAAACCGATAAACATCTACATTTGGTTGGTATGAAGCTATACGTATCTTTTCATGGCTGATTTTACGTATCGTATTCGAACATAGTTATAGCAGAGCTAGAAAATTTTCATCTTTTAGAAATTGAACGTAGGCACTATTGAATGATCTATGATTTATTTTTAAATAAAATTAACGTACTTATTGCACTGAAAGAAAAGAGTAACTTTAGGTACCTGTCATTCCATTGTAGAATTTAGGGACACAGTCCAGTTTTTCTTGACAGTACTATACGAATTGGTCATGCAACAATTTGTTCTGTAGAAGAAACAATATATTATTTTTAACGAGCAAATATATTTTTTACAAACCGTATTGTTACTTCCCGGTAGAACCGACAGACAACCTGGACTATTGTCTCTATTTTAACGGAGGTATGGTAAATGCAATAACTTTTTTTTAAATTTTGTAAATATTTTCATTGAAGCTATACAGTGCTATGTATTTTATAAACACCGCTTAAGAGTTTATAGGGTGTGACAGTTGTTAGACTTACGCAATTAGTTTATTCATTGCAATAATGATAATATTTGTCACATCTTATGTAACTAACGAATAAAAAATGCCGTATAAATGTGTGTATATATGTGTATATATATATATGTATATGTATATATATTATACACACACACACACACACACACATATATATATATATATATATGTGTGGCTTAAAATCCTAAGACAAACTTAACTAAATAATACTCACAACTAGATATTCTTCCGAAACCACTAACTCTGGCCGGAGTTCCAACGAAAGCGTTAGATGTATGGGCCCAGCGAGGCAGCCGAACTGCGTTCACGAAGTCTGACGACAGATACAATTCATACTCAGTATCAGATTTATCCAGCTTACTCAGTTTGAGGAATGTTTTCCTATTTCAACAATGTTAATGATTTTATAAATAAAGATCGTATGAGTGTAGTAGAGGAGGGAATATCGCACCCCGAAATACATACTTATCTTGGGCGCCTGTAGGCATCTGCCTGCCTCGAATGATAGCATGAAATTAAGCCCTACAATGGATACATGCCGAGATAAGAGAGGCGGGGGAAATGAGAAATCCCCGAGAAAACCCGCCGATTAGAAGCATCGTCCAGTATGGTTCTCACGTGTTAAAGTCCGGAGACCGTCCCTGGCGGGAATCGAACCCGCATCGCTTTGATGTAATGCGAGTGCTCTAGCCACTGCGATAATCGAAGCCATTTAATAATTTTAATTATACTAATTAAATTGCTTTTCCGAAGTTTGTAGATGTTTCATGTCACATGAAACAGATATTTCAGCTAGAATAAAAGAGAATTTACGCAGGAATTAAGCTAAACATTGTCTTAATTGCAATAAAAATATATTTTGTGAAATATGTGATCTAAATACCTATAATTGTATTTCTTAAAATTTATGTAATACATATTTTCTGCTTATTTTAAGTGTCATAAGTTCAACACAATCTATTAAAAAAGCATTTAACAACCAACATGTTAAACATTAACTGTAGATGGTATAAAAAGCGGCACTTAAATTATAGTGAATTTTTTTGTCATTTGGAAGAATAACAATTGCATTACAATATACAAAAATGGGTAAGTTTACATATTTAACTTCTATATATCCCTTCAGATGAGGGATTGATGTACCTAATGACAAAAATGTACACAATAAGATTAGTTTTCGAGTTTTAAATTCATACAAAGGGACCACCTACTTATTCAATAAGAATTACATACATTTGTCACCAAACTAACACTTTTTGTGCTCTGGAAGTAACATTTAAAACATAGTTCCACAATAATTTACCACGCGTTCATAACAAAGAAGAATTTTAAATCGGTTAATAATCCCATTAGTACAAACGCTTGTCGACTCTTTTTTGACGAATACCATCAGCCTTATAATTAGTATGCCCAGCAATTAAAATGTTTATTTTGGTCTAACATAAAATCTGTCAATATCGCAGTGTTTACATCAAATGTAACTCTCAAATTAAAGTTCCGTTTTGTGGTAAATTCACAGAAAATTATTGCATTGAACTATGGTGTTTAGTTAATGTAATATTACAACACTTACTACGCAGGAAAAAAAAATAATTATACTCAATTTCTAGTAAGGCGCCGTTAACAGGGTTAAAATATAAAGTAGTTATTGAGGTAAATTGCTGTCCATAAGATAATCATATTAATTAGTTTAATGTTTGCGACGAATAAAAAATCAAGTATACAAACATTATTTTACCCTTACAAGTAATCACTGTTATTCTAAAATCTCTAGAAAAAAAATGGCTCTAACTTTCCGTTATTAGTAATAGTTCAACAGAGGTAGTCAAATAAAACTCAATCACAATTTTGGTTTTATGTAGAAAGTAAAACTATGATTTAAAATAGCTATGCCATTATACGAAAATTTTTTAGTCTAACGTCATTTTACTATTGAATTCATTACTGGTCGGTATTTGAAGTTAAATTCTTAGGAGAAAAACTGAACGAATACATCAACGATTAAAATACTTATTTCCGAAACGGTAAGATAGAAGAAGTAAGTAATAATCCAGAGAATCAGTGACTTAGACAGCAAGGGACAAGGTAAACTGCAATGTCAAGCAATAAGGAATCATTTAATGATTCACCTGTAGTTTTCTTGGGATACCATGAAGATCAGTTATCACGACTGTGCAATCTAGAATTGTCTAACTCTTGTTCTGATAATCGCGTGTATGAGTTATAATTGCGCCACACGGCTCGATAAACCCGAAAGGACGTAAACAGTCCACTTAAACTGCGTTAACCTATAGCCGGGCCATCCCCTCGGTGTTATCTATTCCACAAACAAGTGCACTTATCTAAAAATATGTATTCGTAGGAATCGCTGCGGACGCAACTTCTATAGCACTCGCCTGCACTTAACTCCACAGGGTTATAGGCGTTACTGATAATGTGAGCATTTTTGAAGACCGTCTTGTCGAAATTAATTATTAAAAAAGTATAATTTTCACGTGACCCCAGACGTGAACTTTTAAGTACGATGTATTGCATACATTTTGACTATTACTTGGGGGCTATGAGTTTATTCAAATGTTGCAGGAATATATAAATCAACTGAATAAAGTATGTAAACAGTTTTCAAAAGTGTTCTCTCAATCGTTAACCGCTTATGGATGACCCGTGGCGGTCAAAAGTGGAGAATGTGATAATATTATCGGAGTCATCCTGTTTCCAATACCCTTCGTAGGGCGTCACTTCATGTCATCGTTTAAGGATCTGCAAATGTTGCTATCAGGATATGATATTAATTCCTCGAGTACCCACTCTCAAGTTGCATTTTATTCCCTCTGGTGTTATTTTCTCTGGTTTATTGTGCAATACTACTTTCCACAAATGCATGGGGGACCTTAGTGAGTTCATTAGATAGAGTACTCGTTTCCCAACAATAAGAAAATTCCTATTTTTATTATATTTTTATTTAAAAGTGCGTTTAATTCAATGAACAACGGTACCATACTTTCTCTCATAGCGTCTGTGTATCTCCAGAAAAAACTTTAATAAAATGAGCAGTCTGTTTTACGTGGCAAAAACGTGAACCGCCATGTTGATGTCCCTGTGACGTCACGATACTGTACATTAGAATGTACGTAACACAGCAACGTACGTTCAAGTCGTCAAATTGTGTTAAATAAAGTAGTTTATGCGGTAAAATCGAGTATGGCTTGAACTCCGAAGCTTATAAATGTGAATAGTAGTTCGTTTACGCAGCAATAAAATTCAATTTACTCGGAATAAAATCTTAACTTCAGCACTGTCTGATAAATCAAGGCGGACTGCATGGTTTAAGCTTCGAGAAGAGACCTTATAGTCTGCTATTAACGACAATTATACAGTACACGTATGTAATGCTGTATTTTTGTACAACATGACACTGTTAGTATAAAATAAATAAGTTCTTTTAAGTTATAAATTACGGTCAAAAGCGTTCATTTTGCGACGAATTCTCTGTATCTGTAGTGTTTCGGCTGTTCCACTGGCTGTGACAACGTCATTAGCCAATAGGCAAGTTAAAGGCACTCTGATTGGCCGATAATTGGAAGTGTGTGTGGGGTCTTGCGGAACTTGCCTAGAGATGGCAGCACCGCTGGCTCAATGCCGGTCACGAGAAACGTAAAAATTACGGAGAGAAAAAATATACTTGCAATAAAGTAATTGATCTGCCACATTATTTTACCGACTCATGCAACCAGAATGTTCGATCATGGTCTGTGCCAGGTTTGGTTAAACCAAACGCATTGCAAATATTAGCTCAACAGGTTCACTTTTTGTGCTCATGTGAACTTCGATCGCCTGACCTTCCGAACCTAAACTTATGATTATGCATCGGATTTGAAACATTAAACTGAATTAGTAGTAAGTTATTGTCTCTCTAGAGTTTAAATTAATTTAACTTAACTCAAACCGAAAACTAAAACGTCTCAATGTGTGAGTGAGAGCAAGGCCTACTAATACATTGTTGTCTTCACTCCTTTAAAATCAACTAAAGTGGAATAAGTCTTCGTAGTTGACTACCAAATCTACAGCCACGCATGCCCAAACAACGGGTGAATTCCCCGAATTAACTTTTACGTAACCGGGTTCGCTAAATTTGATTGCTTTTTAAGTAGTTAAAAAATTCCAATACACACAATAGTGCCTTCATGCGGTGACTAACCAAAACAAGTAAGACTACGTCATAAACGTGTAAGCCAATAAGAACGTGTTTTCAATGTTTTTGGCGGCGTTTGAAAATTTGGCATTTTTAAAGTTGAATAATTCTTAAATTACAATGTTCACGGAGCTATTGCTTTGCCTGGCTGCATTTAGTGCCGAAATAATTCGGAAGAATTAGGTAAAAATAAAAAATGTTTCTAGGAATTTTTCCTATTTGATCAGGGGTTCATTCCCGATGATGTCGACTCGGAATTTTCTCATGTGGCAATCGTGCCAGACGATGCCGTTGGTCGACAGAATTTCTCGGGTATCTTCCGTTTCCCCAAATTCTTCATTCCAGCACTGCTCCGTATTCACCTCATGTCACATCTCTCTAACGTAAAAAAAGACCTGAAGCTGACCAAAATATCTTCACTTATTCATTGACAAATTTATGAGCAGCCGAATTCGTTTACCGTTCACTCGCTCTTAGAGTAAGCTGATTGTTTCCTGAAAATGAACAACTGGATTCAGTTTGTGACATGATATTCACCAGTTGTAGGAGAACAGGTTAAAAGTGGACGGAATAATATAAGTTGATAGTAAATTTCGGATCCGAACGTAAGTGTTATGCTTCGTGTTTACGGATATTAGAAATTATGTCAACCTTAATATTATTATTATATTAACGCTAAACACAACTTATCAGTATACTTAAAAAAGTGAAACATTTTGGCATTAAATACAACACCAACAACTACCAGCGGAAACGGGAGTTGAAATGCTTTCTTGACCAACATCAACCCACTACAACACCAACTGCAACCAACAACAGGCTGTTCTTCCTTCCCCTATTTTGCAACATGTCCTCCCAACTGTCACCAACACCAACCACAAGCAACAACGCTAGCAACAATGAGATGTGCCAGGGTACTTACTGGTAAAGGCTACTCCTGTGAGCCGGAGCAAGGCAATGTCGTTAGCGATGGTCCTGGGGTTATAAGCAGCATGGATGACAGCGGTTCGTGTCACCTGTGTCACCGTGCCGGACTGCGCGAACTGTCTGCTAGTCGACCCCAACGTGATTTGGAACGACCCCACGCTGAAAAAACATGCCATCGTCTCAACTCTTACATCTGGATTCAGTAACATTTCTGAAACCCGAAACATGGTAGCATCATGAAGCTGACTTAGTAACGACTGTCAAATTTCAACAATTATCTTCGAATAACATGTTTGTTCTGAGTGAGAAACTCTACCGACCATTCCACTTTTCCTTTTTTCCTTTTTTTTTTAGAGAATCGTCTTCTTACAACCCTGTCACCTAAATCTGGGAATCTTGTCTGAGATTCACGATGGGAATTTGAACTTGACTTTCCAATATGTAGCGCAATTAACTAGGGTATTTTATGTTTCAGTTCACATTACTATGTCTCGAAAATCTCATTAAACTTACAATGGAAAACAAATATATTTTTAATGAGTTCAAATTAAAGAAAAAAAGAAAGAACACTAACAGATTTTCAACTATTTCTTGAAATGCGTAGTACTATTACATTTAACAAATGGCGTGTTTTAGATGTGTATTTTGGAAATTATTTCGGAACTTAATCTCATATAACGACAGAATAATTTTAAAATAGATTTTTTACTGAGAACATGTATGTGTAACTGGTTTACTAAGACACCACAGCCTTCTTACTGGAAATTCACCGCTACGTACTTCTCCTAATAGCGTTATAGACTTAAAATTGTAATGCTACTGGGGACCGAAATGCTGCGTCAGTTATAAAGTAGCTCAATAAAGTAAAGAAATTACTGGAATTTCTATGAACGAGGTCACTAGGAATATCTCCTTAGAAAGACGTCGAGTCGGAATTCTGAATAAACATTAAACAAGACGTGTGATATTTACATGTAATTAAGTTAGTTTTACTGTACCATGAATGCAATAGTGATTTTTACTTCAGAATATTACGTGAAAGTGAAATAAATAATAAATTTCAAACATAACTTATGTAGTCAATAGTGCAAAGTGATAACTTATGTTTCTACTATTTTTTCTTTTGTTTTAGAAATAAAAATGGTTTTAGTCTTACGACGTTATTAGTCGATAAGGAACCATAACTTTGTATATAAAAACAACTCTGCAAGTAAACTTTTTATATAATACTTTATTACAAGGTAATTTACAATCATTTATTGATCTAAAATTTTCTATAGCCTTAGCCATGTCTCGATTTGCGTCTCTTCATTACTCTGATTTTACCTGTTTCAGAAATGTCACTGAAGTATGTTTACCTACTGAAAATCTTAATATAGTGTAAGTTTTTCATAGAACTAGACACATCCGTCAAAATAGATTATTTAAGCATAAACTGTTCTCGGAAATTGATTTTGCATTCTATATAAGTAGAGGATATCAGATAAACACAAAAAGCAAAATAAGTATTAATACGTATCCTAACTTGTAGATGTGCTAGTTTTATTCACATATGACTATGACGTTGATTATTAAAAATTTTGAGTCAAGTTATATCCTGCAAATCTACAAGTACCAAGTATGTTATAAACTGCAATGCGTTATCAGTAACTCAAAGACATAGGAAGTAACATTGCATTAATACTTCTTAATAACACTTACATATATATTTAATATATAAACGTTACATTTTCCGTAAACAAAGCAAAACAACCTCAGAAGGATTTTTCTGTACTTTAAAAATTACTGTCAGGAATTTATTTGTATGAATCTGATAATGTATGAATATCATAATTACTTAGAAAGGAGTAAGGGTAACCAATCAGTTCCCAGTGGGGTTGACAGGACCAAACTACAACTGAATACGCCATTCATCATACATTACATGTTAGTATACTGTAAACAACTTCATAAATATGATTATATATATATGTTTTAACTAATCCATACACGCTATGAGAGGCTCACCACAGCAGAGCTTGAAAACAGAAAGCAAATTCTGAGCACTGCTACTATGCAACTCTGTAACACCAGGATACATACGACTATTTCCTAATTATTTATTGGAACGCTATATTTAATGTATAGAAAGACAAGTACCATACTTACTTTCCTAAGGGGCAGTGTAAGACAATTTTATTGTATTTTCTGTTTCTGAACCAAAAACTTTTTTTTTTTTTTTTTTTTTTTTTTTTTTTTTTTTTTTTTTTTTTTTTTTTTTTTTTTTTTTTCAAATTATGTCATCAAAATTTTCTCTTTGACAAAGCGTAGGATATATTCTTGGTAAATAGCTTGACATAAATAACAATGGAATATTTCATTAATTTTTTGGCAGAATATTTGAAATATAATTATTGAATGTTAAACTATAATTCTCTTGCAACGATTCAACATGACAAATTAATTTCCAATATTAATTATATCATGTAGTTTAAAAAGAATATGTCCTATACTTTGTTCAAGTGAAAATGTTTATAATACAATTTGAATTAATGTTATGGCTGAAAAAAATGAAATTACAATAATACTGTCTAACACTACCCCTTAAAATACATATACGCCGGTATAGTAAATGTATACATAATTGTTTGCAATGTACAAATCCATGGGTATGCTACACTTAATAATACTGGAGCTCACCCCTGCACGCAGTGAGCAGCCGTTAGCACGACATGATTGGAGATGAGGGAGCCTCCACACAAACCAGAACCTCCCAGGATCAGCAGTGCCTGCCAGGGTATCTGCCCTTGCGCCGCGGGTGATCCCGAAATGATCCTTGTAGCCGGGCTAACGTACACCTTCCCTGCGTCCACTGTGAAGATACAAGCATACGACCATTATGTTAAGAGAGCGTGGTAGATAAATAAGCGCTGAATTCTTCTACTCAGCACTACATTTTTTGAAAGTCAATGTAGAAAAACTACAAAGCAGCAATTCTTGGTAATTATACTTGCTAACATTATGAGCAAACATTTGCTCAGAAAGATGCATTTGTTAAGGGTGATCTCTTACACCGCAATTAAATGTATGAGACCCCGGTGTCAGAGATTGTTCTTCAGAAGTATATTACTCGTGAAAGATTTTTGCTCAGAAAGTTGGCAAAAACTATTGTCAAGGATTGCTGTTCTATGTTTTCAAAAAATTTGCTTCGAGAAACCTACATTTCTCAACTATTACTTTTAGCGCTAAATTAAGTAGCCGGCAGGGGTTAGGAGTATTTACTTACATACACGACCAGATTTTGTCCATCACTAGGTTACCGTCCAAAAACCAACAAGAAATTTAGTTTCTCGTGAGAAATGGACGCACAAAATCTCAACTCAGGCCACTGTTTTAAGTCCCAAGCTGAAGTTATGATTGGGTTGATGTGGCCACCTGCCCAGGCTGCCGAACAATGTACAGAGCTTCCGCCGTAATAAGACTACTCGAAAAATGCTAAGCGTGCGTAAGGTATGTCTGCTATGGAATAGCATTCAAAAACCAACAACGTTAGGGCTACACATTTCACACATCTCCATTTACCTCTGTAAAGTTTATTTTTACACCACCGAAAATTGCGATATGTTATTTTGTTGTCCTTTTCAGGTATGAAAATATTGACGCAGAATCTTTTAAAATTAATACTCATATATAGTACATATTTATATTTAATATAGCGTCACAAAATGATACAGTCAACACTGAATGTCACACAGAGACGAATTGTCGGCAAGAAGATTGCGCTCAAGTTCAGGACTTGCGTCTAGAGGCTACGAGGAGGTATGATGCGCCTGCTGTATCGTTCCTACCACTCCCGCCCTACATTCACCCAGATGGCCACCTTAACTTTATATGACTGAAGGGCGCGGTCTACCGCAATTTTCATCACCATGCTTTTATTCGCATTGGTAACAGATATTATATTCTTCTTTTGGACACAAAATGTGACTAAACTTGTCTCTCATGAATTTCTTTTTATCTCTTATAGTTTTCGCGTAATGGCTTGTCAAAGTAAAAATTTGCATGTTTCCGTTTTAAGGACTTCACTGAAACTAACTGACATACCAAACTAAAAATTATTCATAGTAGATAAATACGTCGCAGGCTACAAAGAATTAAACTTCTGTATAAAATAAAAATGCAGAAATTTATAATAAATATTTTAAAATTTCAATTATTTTCGTTAATACATATTTCTGTAGTTAACATAATTGAATATGTAGCATACAACATCGTTATTCACTGTGAAATTTTTTCAGTTTAGTGAGGGATTTGGTTTTAGTGTCTTCCTTAAAACGGAAACATGCAAATTTTGGCTTTAACGAGCCATTAAGAAAAAACTACGAGGGATAAAAAAATTTTATAAGGAATAAACTGAGTCACGTTTGTGTCTAAAACTAGAAAAAAATTACTGATACAAACATAAAAATAAAAACACGGTGATGAATTTTGCGGTGGCTGCGCCCTTTATGTAACCGCCGTGTATTAAGTTATCAGTGTTTATTGACGATTATATTTGTAGTCCTGATTTCAGCAGTATTTGGACATATTTTTCCAATATGACTGTAATCTATAGGATTGAAATTTAGCACGTGGTAGAGGGCTGTGAGCACTGTATTTTGTGACAAGAAAGACTGTAGGACATACATATATTTTAGGGGCCATGAGGTCTTGAATAGGTGAAACTTGTCTGAAAAGTGCAGCAAAATTTCATACGCAGTTGCAATGCTTTATTGAGACTTGTGGTCGTAAATTTTAACAGCAATTCTATGGTGAAGGTCGTTGCTATTAATATGTGGAAAAAGTATAGCAATTCCGTCAATTATTTCCTTACCTCAGAAAATAGTACTTTTTACTATAAGCTTCTGCCTTTACCCATAGTTTGAAATAAACAACTTATAATGTTAACGAACATAAGCAGTTAAAATAATTTGGCTACATAATAATTGAATAGTAATTATCTAACAACTCTATTAGTAAGAAGTTTATTTTCTAAACAACGCCTGTTGTAATAATTGCTGAGTCACAAAATTTTAGAAAAACTTTTGTGAGAAACATTATTTGTTTCAAGTACCTACTTTTGGAAGAATTACACATCTGTCACTGACTTCCATAGCTAGAGTAATGGTATACATCGTTATTTCATGTAAATCGAAGGTATTGATATATGTTTCATAATGCTGCGTCCAGGTTTTTAAATTTTACTTTCGAGAGCAAACTCGTACGGCCACATATGAACAACTCTTGCAATTGGGTATCATTAATATCAACTGAGCATTTTTGGATATGCGCCTTTGCGAGCGAATATTGCTTATTGCAAGGTTTTTCTGCAGCACGGTAACATTTCCTCGTAATAGAGTATGATAAAATGCGGTGCAGTTTGCAAGCTATTACTATAACACAAACGTCAAACTACTTTGTCGTGATTGTTATTTTGACGCGTAACTATTTCAAACCAGTGTCATTTAAGGTAATTCAGAGGGAGATGCCAGCTGTTGGGGGAAGATGTCAGACGTGTATATATGCTTTTTTTTTCGTTCTGTTCATTAATTTTTAAATATGTATCTAAAAAACTTACAGCTTATTAGTGACTTACACAAATAAACATCGGAAATTATATTCCATCGTAATTTTTTTGTACATTTATTAAAACATTTTGGCTTAAAAATTCCTTAAGGTTGCTCGCTACAGAAAAATTCGTAATTTCATAGTTGTACCAAACACTGTCCATAAACAGAGATTTACACAAATAAGTTACTGTTCGATTTCTTAGTTTTCTTACAAGTGCATGTCAAATTGGCGAATTGACTATTTTCGCTACTTACCAAAAGTAAATAATAATCAAACGATCCGTATGAAATAATTTACAGTGAATGTAAATGCATTAAGCTACACAATGTCCCGTTTGTAATTTCACGTAGCAAGTTGTTTTTTTGTGTAAATTTAAAAAATTCTTGATTTTACCTAAATGTTTGCATATGTTTGAATACTTGTATTTGTAAAATCCCTTGTACGTGAAATAACAAAGGTGTATTTCTGTAGATTAATACAATTACTTTCACTCTAAACTATTTCATTCGTACTGTTTAAAATGTTTTAACTTTTGGTAAGTACAGAAAATAGTCAAATCACTTCTTAAACATGCGCTTGTACGAAAACTATGGAAGCGAAAACTATTATATTTGTGGGAATATACTACTAATGCAATGTGCAAGAGTTATACAGCATTCGATACAATTATAAATTAACGATTTTTCGGTTCAGAACGCTTTTAAACGTCATATGATCTCGCGTGTTACCGTGACACTTTTTATGGTGTTTGCCAACTATGAGAGAATGAACATTATTCTTACCATTCTGGGGGACGGTTCCATTGACGAGTCCTGTAATGTCTTCAGGGACTTGATTTTCAACGGTGGCATATATTGCATCCCACTCTTCAGCGGAATACCTGGGGTTGGGTGTCACATACCGGTGGATAAATTCCAAGTCGGCAAAGCTATTCGTAGCCCTGGCCTGCGAAAAGAGTTTAGTTTAAAATGTAATAACCTTACCTTCACATAAATAGCACGCGAGTGTTAAATATAGAAGAAAATATTTCACTCTGATATAACGGTTAAGAAATGTACAGGCCTATAATAATGACTACCAATTTTTTATCAATGTACTCCTGAAGTAAAGGATATTTTTTAACGTAGTGAGAAAATATATATCCCCTTACAATTGGTACAAAATTACGTTACAATACACTCTAAATCACGTACATGTCTGAGAGTTATTCCTAACAAAGTGACTGAGAGATTTTGGTCAGCGATTAACGTCGAGGTCATTAGCGCTGGTGAGGCGTGATTTGACGTGAGTATGGAGCAGGGCCGGAATGAAAGGGCGGGGGAAACGAGAGATCCCCGAAAAACACGCGGACCAGCTGCATCGTCTGGCACGATTCCCACATGTGAAAATCCGGGGACCGACCCCACCGGGAATCGAACTCGGATCGCCTTGACTTGATGGGGAGACGAGATGTCTGACCCCTCGGCTACAGCGGCCTCCTACTAACAAAGGCAAGAGAGAGCAGCCAAGGCTAGTTGTGAACATCCCTTCGCATGAAAGCAGAGCTGTAACTTGTGCTAATCCTTCGGGACAAAGCGCTGAAGACCTAGACGTTAAACACTTGTCAAAAGCTCTCTATCCTTTGAGACGAATAAAAGTTTTTCGGTTCATGCACCGAGTATCACGGACAAAAATTAATTGTTGTTAGGCACCTATACAGAATTTATTCCTTGAATTTAAGACAACGGTTTCTTATAAAATGCTTGCAGCAGGTCTTTGATTTGGCTAATCCACTATACCTGCAAATGAGGCGTCGTCAATGACAGCTGTTGGTCGTGTAACCATATTGTATATGTTAGTCAACGCGAACGTTTGTGGTTTTAAATTACAAAGTTAAATGATAAAAATGTGTTATATAGGCCGTTCACGATAAAATGAGCACTGCATAAAGTTTTCTTTCAGCCGTTTTGCAGCCATCTTTAGTAATTTTAATATGAAAACTTCCATGTAACTAATAACCAGTGTAAACGTCTCAAAACTCTCAACAGTTAGCATCTGTTGGTCCTGTATAACATATTTTAAACTAATTACAAGTTCTGCTGAGTACTCTGTTTATAGTGAACAGCATATACACTCAAAAATTCCAAAAATTTACACCAATCCTTTAAACATAACATATACTATGGTGGGACGAATTGAGATTGTTTGCAATTTACAAACACTTTCCTTTGAAAGATTCAGTGTATGTATACATATTCATTCATAGCAGGGGAACTTGAATCTGTGAAACGTTTAGATTAAATACTACAGTTTATTTATGAATATATCTATACAGGTAAATTGTGTCATTTAACTCAGTGAAAATTTCTTGAAAAATGTGTTCACCAACACGGCAAACTGTGGCTAGACCTAGGCATTTTAATTTCTACTTACCACCTGTAATGTTTTAAGTGTTTACGGCGATTGTATTTGATGTTGCGTGTTAAATGTATGTTTGAATAAATGACTCTAATACCGGTGTAGCGCAGTCAATATGATTAGTGCTAGTACGCAGTTTAAATAATTTCCATAAGCTTGTAACTCTGTACTTTTGTTATATTCTAATTTGAGGAGATCTAGCAACATTTGTTTCAAATATTTCATAACACTATTAATTTTTCATTAATGTTTCTAGACAAGTGAAATTTAGTTCCTTTACCCATTTAATAATTTCATTTATTTTTGTGCACAAACTACCAACATATTTTCGTTATTTCTTCGCACCACAGCCCAAGCACCACGCATTATCGATAATCGATAACTATGTAAGAATACTTCTGGGTTATGCTTTTGTGGCTGCACGATCCTGGCATGATACATAGAAATACACTAAAAGGGGAAAATTAATAACTACAATATAATTACACCATACGAACATACATGGTATCGTTCCTTATATTTTCAACAAATAACTACTAATATTAAGTAGTAGTTATTATGTAAGTAATAATAATTATGTAATCTTGAACTGGTACTATTAAGTACCAGTTCAAGATTACATAATTATATCCGAAAGAGCATGACGTACAATATTTCTTCGTAAGAAACACAGGTGATTTTAATCACATATATTTCAAAGATAAGAAAATTGATGAGTCACGTAAAAAGTTAGCTTTTTACCGCTGTCCATTGCGTAGAGACTAGAGGTAAGAGAAATATAATAAATAAATAAACCCCTTGGTCTTACTATGGCACTAAATGTGATATATTATACATCATTGTTATAGGTTTATGATAAAGTTAGCGTCTTTATAAGTTGCTTGGTATTAAACGTGAGAAAAATATTTCTTTCCCGTAACTTACTAACTGCCATCTGAATAAAATCACTCATTCCACCATTCTTAGAAACTAAAACACGAGACAATATACTTATTAGTGGTTAATGTCCGTTAGTACAATCAAGACATTTTTCTAATTTAAACACGAATAACAAATGTGTTAAGATAATCTAAACACACCAACATATAGTTTTGACAAATGTGACCGATTGCTACATACCTGCACTGAAGTTGTGAAAAAGATCACGAGAACTGCTAACAGGATTTTTGCTGCCTCCATCGCGTCTTCAGAAACAAAGCTGAGTCGAAGAGATGCTTCCATTCAAGCTTTATTTATACTAGTTCAACTTAACAAAAAATGTATCACTTTATCATATCTAAGTAAGAAACTGGGTCATCTCCTGAAGCAAGGTTGAGCAAATACGCTTGCAGTTTCTGCGGTTCTTGAGATTTAAACAAGGTATTAAAATGACCATCGTTTTCCAAGGATACATATTTACCTTCAGATTCCGATATTCTGAACTCAGCTCAGTCAGATATCTAAGAATGGCCTTGTACTAAAATCGAAACCACATAAAAAATATATTTGTTGAAATAAAATACAGAGTTAAGCTTATTAGTTTGAAAAAAAAAAAAATGTAGTTTTTTTTTAAATTCCATCAGCAAAATCAGTTACGTTAATTAATCGTCTAGTAAAATAACTTTCACGTTCTGTATACAAGAAGAAGATCGTTACTATTTTAGTGAGTTTATAAATTAATACTAAGCAATTGGTTCCCTTGCATATTGAATGAAGAAGAAAATAGTTTTTCTGATACTGTATAATTTCTAGAATTACTTGTCTAAATATCTTCACGCCAATACAATATCGTTAAACATATGTGTTGTTCGGATTTTCGGAAACCACTTAGCAATTTTTTTTATATTTTTGGATACAAAAATGGTGATTTTTAAAGAACATCTAAACTGTTTAAATGAATGAAATATTATTAATGTAAATTACACTTTTAAAACGTTTATTACTTGGTCGCCTTCTAAGTTCGATAAAACGAAATTTATGACAGATATAATTTGCGTTATCGTTACGTTATAAACTTTTTGAAAAGTGGGGAGCTACTTCGCACCGGTGAAACTGACGAAAGACAGTTACATTCGAGGTACTTCTCTTTTCAAGATGTTGAAACCCTTCATTGGCAAACAATGCCTATAGACGTATCGACTGCAGTCGATTAATGTGACCAGCTTAGCTGGTATATTCAGCTTAAACGCGTTCGTAAAAAAAACTGCAGCAACTGCAACCATTCCAGAGCGATTTTTCACAGATTAGAATACCATGCCTATTTCATTTCATCCCTGGCCGTGTTGCCACGTGTGTGCTACGGAAGGCGTTATGTAACAGCCATAAAACAGTATTTCCTAACTGGAACTATTTGTCTCAATAAACGGCACATTTGTCTTTTTTCGTAACAAGATCTGCTTGTTTAGTTCGTAATTTATATAATCAAAACATTTGTAATTGTTAGTTCCTTTTTGAGGTCATTTGAAATAAAGTAATTTTTTTGTTAACTTAAACATTCTTCATTTTAAAGCAAAACCACATCAATATTATCAAATGGTTCAGGAGATACGGATAATAATATGAAAACACGTTTAATTTTTTTACCGGCTTTCAAGGACGAACTTTGAAAATTCTAAAACTAATTTTTAGACATTTACATAAACACCATTATATTGCAAAGATCACCTCGATATCTTAAGTGGATGAAGAGAAATAGAGTACTATTTGAAAACCTATTTAATGGTTTCTACCCCTTTTATTTCCGAATTTCGAAAAAATTTAAATACGGATTTGCTTAGGCAATGTTTTGAAGTAAAAATAATAACAATATATCATCAGGTTAGAGAGTTATCGAGAATTTCGCGAAAACACGTTTTGCCCCTTTGAACCCTTTTAATATTCCATTTTTGAGAAATATTTCCTAAGTGGGTGCCTACGCTATTAGGGGAAGATACACTGAAAATTTCACATTTCTAGGTCCAGCGGTTTAAGCTGCGCGTTGATGAGTGAGTGGGGCACTTCAATGAGATATAACCACATAGTCATTAAGGCGAAATAAACATTTGAAATGGATGATAAGATGGCCATTCTAAACTATTCTTAGTTAAAAAAATGTTTGGAAAACGATTTGCTGTCCTCTTGCCATTGAAAAATTTAATAATCAAATCTGCACTTTTCCAACGTAAGCTTCTGGTAAATTTTTTGGACCCGTATGAATTGATACGGACAATATAAAAATTCTCGAAGTTAGCAATGCAGCTCTGACTTAAACGCAGGTATTATGAATTACCAATCTGACACTCGTCGATTTAACTGTGACACTGTGTGTACGCGCGCGTGGGTATGTATGTGTCTATGCGACAATATTACAGAATAAGTAAAGGCCTCAATTTTCTTGAAGTAAAAGTTTTGATCGGTTATATTACAAGCATTTTACTCTTTATACTCTTATACAGGGTGCAGCTGAATTCGACCAACAAACTTTGGGAGATGATTCCTTATGAAAAATCAAGTAGAAAATTTACGGGACAATTTGTACCTAAAACTAATATTAAGGGTGGTATGAGGCCTTAATCACGGAAAATTTTAAGTGTACTTTTGTAAAACTATGTAAATGAAGAAGCATTTAATGATGATAAGTTGAGCATTTTTTTTATACCACCGGGACCTTGAACTACACATTAGAATCACATCAATACCTTGCACCCTAATACAAAATAATAGGGTGGCTACCCCTGTTATTACACGCCACTTTTTTACCATCAGGAATTACGAACACTTAATGCGGATTTCTAGTAGAGAAACACGTCAGAAGTAAAAGAGGTCGCCTTGTTGTAAATGCGTCATACCAACCGTTTTCGTGTGAAATTCGTAGAAGAGTGGGCTGCAATAAGACAATCCTTACTGCATAGGCAATACGGCGTACACGTTTGAATGGCTGGCTGCCGTACCAACTGCTTTGACTAAGGGATGGGAGAGAATGGAGACCTAACATCTCATCAACACCTAAGATCATTAGATGCTGTAACACAAAGAACTGAATAATGTCAGAGAACCAGGAAAGGAGTCGGCCATGACCAATACCAAGGGATTCGACCCATCATTTGCGTGGAGTGATTTCGGGAAACCATGGGAAACAGGAACAGGGATGAGCGGAGTGAAATATATTATATAAAGTTTACTGTAGGCTAAAACATAGTTCACATGGTTTTTGTGTGTTTACTTTACAGCCATTTTTAGAAAGTTTTCTTTGTAGTGTATTGAACTTTTTTTTTGAGTGCTACATACAATGTAGAATAAAACGAAGTACAATCTACCCTGTCCTATTACTGTTCACAAACTGAAGGAGTGATAATTGTAAAAATATATAGTATATATTTGTAAATAAATTAAATAATGAACATGCATTATTTAACAGTTTTGAGATAAACAATTTTCACGAGCTATTTTTAGGCATTGAATTTTAATAGCAGTTTTTGGCTATGCGTAGTGATATTTCGCCATATCATTGAAAATAACCTAAGCCTTTTAATTATGTCGTTCAAATTACCGGAACATACCTTTGTTTTAAACATCACACACGCGGAGAAGGCAAAGTTTTTCCTATTTAGATCTCCAAATTGTAATGAAAAAGAGAAGTTCTATGCTTGCAAGTCAACGTAATAGCTTCGTACTGTACTGTATGCTTTCGCGATATGAAAATTTCCGTCATTTTCTCAATTATTTTAAACTTTGTATGAACAAATAATACAAAATGATAAGCATTTGTGCAGACACTTTACTTTGCCCAATATGCACCAAAATCAGGAGAACTTTTAAATGTCATGGTTACTGATCACTTCAATTTAATTTTATTAAAAAATTTTAATTGGCTAATATCAGTCTCACTAATGAAACCGTCATTGTACATTAGTAAGCTTTATTGTAAATATTAAAATCCAGTTTTACTTTAGTTTATACAAGTTAACTACGTCATTTCTGGTGTGCATTCAACGATATGCACGTATGTGTCCACGTGCTTCATAATGAAGTGGAGTGAAACTTAACTTCAACGACATGTAATATATTATGTTTATAAACATGTGATATTTAAAATAAATATTTTCAGAAAAGTATCTAAAAGTTTGTGAACTACTAAGCAGATTACCCGATTATGAAATAATTTCAAAGATTTGAGTTAATTTTTTTGAGAATATGACTCGTTCAAAAACTTACGACATAGCGGTAAAATGTAACATATGATTTGTATTAAAAAAAGACTACTTCCTGTTTGAAGCTTAAACATACTTATTTAGCTTTTTTTAATGTGGGTTTATTTCGCCTTTTTAATTATATATTATTTCTGTGTGCTTTAGTTGATATCAGAAACACCATACTTTCTCTCAAATGAACTTATCCACGCAAGTGTTGATGTGGCAAAAGTCTTTTGCGTCGAACTTTCACGAAATTATCTGGTTCCATAGTCAAATGTCAAATACCAAGGTAAAATTTCAATATCGACTTCTAGTGAAGTATTTGATTAGCTTTAGATAATGGTCTCGATCGTAACCTTTAAAAAAATCAGATAAAACTTTATCCTGATCCATCAGAGACGGACAAATTTTAACTTGAAATATGAAGGTGTCTGGAATTTCAATTTATTTTACGTGCTGGTGACTTGACATATAGCATATTATCCATCATTATCAAACAGATTTATCTGACAGAACAATTACATTCCGAAAAGCCAAAGACCCAAGTACTGATAATAGCACGTGGATGTCGTAGATCTCTAATCACGTGTTCACCTTGAATATTTATCGTCTTATAAAAGACAGCCAATAACGCCTGGTGATCATACAACCTCTTCCTGGGCAACATGAAGGCTATAGTGGCATTGGTTCTCTTTGTAGCGGTGGCGCAGGTAATCGAAGCACCGTCATTGACCTATTTACGAAATTATATCGAACTTATCATTTTTGTGTGAGAACAGTTTAAATGTCAAACTAACTGCCATCCGAAAATGTTAAGTTAAACATAAGTATCAAACTAAAAATCACAATTAAACAAAGTTCAAGTATGAAAACTTATGAACATGCAATGGCACGCACGATTCACTTATAACTTAGTTTAATTGATTCAGCCACAAACTCTTTAGGTATATTAAAAATATCGCACTACACCACGATACCTTGGCAAAAAATTTGCGAGCTGAGTAAGTTAGTGCATGTTTTTTTTTTCTCGTTCAGGTGAAGTGATTATACACGCACTCCAGAATTTTAAAAGGAAAGAAATTAACGGAAATGTTATGTATAATTCCTCGTATGGCTGCATTCCAAAATAACATTAAAACATATTATATTTTAAAACAACTCACGAATTGTTATTTAATTATACAATAAATCGCTTCAGATTTGCTTTTTTGGTACATTTTAAATACAAATTAGGTCCAGTTTTAGGCGCAGTTTCTAGTTAGGATATAAAATGTGAATGCTATAGAATGTACCTATAAGAATTATTTCGATAACATTATTTTCAATACTAGAGTAAATTTCGAGTCACTAAATGCTGTGTGCATTACTTATGTAATACCGCATTAATAATATTCTCTTAGAAGAAAGCTAATGTAAATTTATTATATGTTATAGTATTAGAACCAACTTTTAAGCTATGACAGAAAAAAATACGTGATGTTTTCAAACTGTAGTTTTTATGTATAGTATAATGTTTTAAGCTGAAATGTTCCTTGGAATTTCTTTGCACATATTCGCAGAGGTTTAATCATATTTCTCTGTCTAATAATGGAATATTTTTTGTTTACTTAATATATATTCTATTATTTTAATTCATATTTGATATACTGTGGCGAGAAGAATTAATTTTCTTTAAATATGATTAATTATATTATATCAGTAAGTTTATATTAGTATAAATAAAGTTCTCAAACACCGGCGTAAGGCCTTGGTGTGAAACTTACATAGAAAGGTACATAGAAACGCATGTCTGTAGATTGCACCTCCACCTAGTAAACATTCGTGGGGTATTACTAACAATGAATTTTAGAGAAAGTTTCGATGAACTTAAAATTTAAATTTAAGAGGTACCTGAGCCGTAAAAGAAAGTTTTAAACCGAGTTTGACGTAAATTAACTGAAACGTCTGTATTATTAACATTTTTATAATTTGGCATTGGAACAATCTAGAAACTATCCTTAAATAAAATGTCAAAGAATTTAGATTGATTAGATATGATCACAATATTGATATTTCTATATTTGAATATAATGATCAACGTGAAATCAAATTCTTCTGTTTCTTGCGCAGGCAAAGTCGGTCAGCAACTTGGCTGACCTGCCGTTCGTCCACAAGTATGTGACCCCAGACCCTCGCCACACAGCTGAGGAGTGGGATGCCATCTATGCCGCTGCTGAAGCCGACATTCCAGAAGATACCACAGGCCTCGTACTTGGAACTGAGCCACAACCTGGTGAGAATATATTGACATTCGCACACACATACTTTATGATGTGGGTTGTTATGTGGAACATTATATATTTCTTATCTTCGAGGTAAATAATAATACATTGACGGAAAGGACGAAGCATGTTTCGCTCTTAATTTGTACCTACGAAAATTTCCATAGTATCAAAATGCGCACCGTCAACTGATGTAATTAAGGATAGCAGGAAAAATTGGGACACTTTTAACACATTCTTTTTTCGCACACAAACACCGTGATAGTAGGAAGAAACAAAAGTCACCATTATCGAAAATGTCATACGCCAATAGTAATAATGGTTTATTAGTTCAGGGGTGCTACAAACGAAATGAAACTTCCTGAAACAATTTCCAATTTTTCCTACCGTCCATGTTACCCCAGTTGACGGTATCACAATAGCTATTATGTAGGGTAATTAATATTAAAAGAACACATTTACTATGCGGTAATCATACACCGTTCTCGATAGGAAATTTTGTATTTTTATGACGTCATTTTCCGCATAGGTAAAACTCTAGTACACTTTTATTGTAAATACCATGCATCAGAACTAAGTGACAGTGGCACTGTTTATGTACAGAGGATGCTGGCAAGGTGTATGTGGAGCCAGCAGAGCGTATCATCAGTGGTACTTCAGTCTCTCAAGGACAGATCCCATGGCAGGCGCTGCTGATCCTCGGAGGAACTGGCCTATGTGGTGGTTCCCTCATCTCCAACGAATGGGTTCTTACAGCCGCCCACTGCATGCAAGGGTGCGTTTTACAGACGCGTGACGTCCCACTACTTCTAGCCTACTTACTGAAGGAAAATTTCTCTTATGAGACCACCATTATGTTTGTGTGCATGTGTGTGTGTGTCTCTCATAAAACCTTTTAAATCAGTGGACCAAATTTTATCAAACATTGTACACATATAGTACTTTGTAATATTACTTGACTTTTATATATTTCATTTGCACTATATTCATGTTTTCAAAATGCCGACCATTTTAACATTTTTCAATCAAGCTAGATATCTAAGAAAAAGTACTTTACAATTTCCTCAAACATGGTACACATATACTGCATACAAAGTCGATCTAACTTTTGTTAATTCCGTTCATAATGTGTGCTTATTATAAAAATGACGGCCATTTATATATATTTAACATAGTAGCACATTGTCTAGGAAATGTTTTTCAGAATTTCACCTAACATGGTGTATGTATACTGCACACAAATCTGACTTGACTTTTGTATATTTTGTTCATCCACCTGTAATATTTTGAAAGTGGCGGCTATTTTTTATTTATCATTATGATTGAAAGGCATCTCAGAAAAAATTTGCCCTGTTTATTAAACTGGTTACCTGCATGTTACTTAGCAAGCTTACTTATCATATAATAAGAGTTAATCAATACTATAATTGAATATTCTTATATTACATAAACCATTTAAACATTCGGGGTTAATTAGCACCAACTTTGAGGAAAGTTTGCTTATTAGTTATGTTTGTATCTTCTTGTTTTGCCTTCTGCTAGCGAAGTGGTATCAGGATAATCATGCTTTTATAGGTGGTTCCGGATAAAGTGACTAATTTTGAAACCCTAGCTACTATTTTCTTTTCAGATAGTCAATTTAAGCGACTTCGTACTTTCGTTACGACTGTAAACGCTAGAAAGTATTTATCAATAACAAGCATTTCCGTTAGCAACAATTGTATCATAAACCAGCTAATTTTCTTACAAGTGTATCCAACAGTCTTACGGCACATTAAGTGATTTTTCCTTCCTGAGTGTACTAACAAATGTCAACGCTGTATTCGAAACGGACTGTTAAGAATGAGACATGTTCGCTTTGCAGAGTGAGCAGCTTCCAGATTACTCTTGGATCGACCAGCAGGAATGTAGTTCAGGCAGGAAGAGTCGTCCAGAACGCCAGGCAAGCACTCATCCACGGCAACTACAACAGTCAAACAATCGCTAACGACATTGGTGTTCTCAGGCTGAACTCTCCAGTCGTTCTCAGCAGTGAGTACAACCTGAGTTTCCACACTTTCTAGCTGCCTGATTAGTGAAGAAGTATTCCAATACTATTTGCGTCTGGGTATCAAACTTGCCGAGAATTTCAAGCATATATTAACGAAACAGTGGTATATCTGGTAAAACTTGCTACAATCTCGCGGCGCAATATCTAAAACTAAACATTTAGAAATTAGCAATACATAAATAATAAATATCGTATGAGGAGTATACCAGAAGGTCAGTTTGTCGCATGCGAAATGCAAACTTAACGATTGAGCTCGTGCAGGCATCTGCATGCCCCGAAATGTTGACACAATGAATGAATAAGTGCCAGATTGAAAGGGTGGGGAAAACGGGAGATTCTCGAGAATAGAGCCCAGATCACCTTGGTTGGAAGCGAGTGTTCTGACGACTGCGCCATTCGCGGTTCGATCGGACATCAAATACAGTAAATTGCCGGTTCAGTACAAATACCTCACGAGTAAAAAAAAAAAAAATCGTCTACTAAAAATTTTTTAATATTGCCTTAGAAAATTTTACTTTACTCACTCTAATTCAAATAATTACGTCAATGTGTGAAACTAATATCAGAACTCACGTTGTTGAAAAATAAAAAAAAATATTTATTTCCTTGAATTTCTAAATCAGAGCGAATATGCAGTTAGCAAACTATTACTCCTGGTTTTATTTATTTAGTCTTAAACTTTCTATTTAAAAACTCAGTAGAGCTTAAAAACAAAAAGTTCGTTTACTTTTTTTTAAACACCTATTTGGCTTAGTACCTTCCTAACCAAATACTTATACTCTGCAGAACGGATTATCTGTCAAATAAATGAATACCCAACCGAAAGTAGAATATTTTGGCTTAAATTTTGCTGGGGAATTTTGTATCAAACTTATTCATTTAAAAACGAATGCATGTGTACTTAGGAACGTAATTTGACCAGGCTCCTATGTTATCAGGTGATATTACGGCAATGTATTCACTTAACTTATCTATTAATTTCATCAAACGATTATTGCAGTATTCACATACCGTTAAATTGATAATGATTAGAACTCATACAAATATCTTCATATGTTTTGTTATTTATTCCGTATGCGAACCTTCACATTTAAACAATGCATCCAGTGTTTCAGCAAATATCTTCGTTTAATGAACTTTTATATATTATACAGAATCTAAATGAAAATATACTATAATACTAATATAATTCGTAAATCCTTATTTTTAATTTTACACGAGAGGCTCATTATTTTAGTACTTAAAATTATACTTACGGCATACATGGCCATCATGGGATCAAGCATCTCACGTAATTTTATGTACAATGCATCTTTACTGGAAAATGTTTAAATCCTTCAAATTATAGTTTTGTGATAATTGTTTAGAAAATATAAAAAGCCCTAACGAATATTCGTAAGCAATTTAAATAAAAAACTTGTTAAGATTATTTTTTAAATTAAGACACGTAATTATCGCGTCAATCACTTCTTCACTTAATTTTAAATAAGTCAATTTGTCCATTACATATTAACGAAATATGTAGAGTTCAATCATTTTGTGAGAGGGAATAAAATGCTGTGTGTTATATTAACTAAATGACCAAGAGTATAAAAGGCAGCAGACTATTTTTAATGTGGCTAGCACAGATCAAAGGAAATACGCTAATAGTTATTCGTAGGGATGCAGTTGCTCTGTCTAGCGTATACGTTCTCACAGTTTAGCGAATTTATTGACCTCTAAATCAATATTAAGACATATAGCACACAAAGACTTACTTTCTCCTTGTGTTTCAGATTTCATCCGCCCTATCAGGCTTCCTCGCAACGCCCAGGCCAGCACAACCTTCGCTGGCGCAGCTGCCATTGTCAGTGGATTTGGAAGAATAAACAGTGGTAAGTTAAACATTAGTAAAACATTGTAAACTATGTACTAGGCTATACTATTTATACTAATTTTCTCGTTTAACTTTTCGAATTTAAAACACGTATGTTAAGGGAAATCAGTAATTTATTTACGCTCTTAATTACCTACGGTAATGTGAAAAATTGTTTACAATAAGAACAAGGTCATGCCAGTAAATAACTTTCCGCTTTAATGGCACTTTTTTACACAGTTCCGCAACCAAACACAATGCATTTGATGTTGTTAGCGTACCTATTTTACTATTAATTCGCTAATGCAACTACACATTTGCACAAAGTTCGTGAGAATGTGGGCAAATCCTCAGCACGAGATAAAAACCACGTTAAACGTCACACTGATATTTGCTTGTACACAGAAAATAAACTACTGAATCAATTGAATAAAATTAATCGTTACACCATTAATATGAAGTACTGTGAACGTTTGGATCGGAAATGTTTGTATCTGCACATTTAATTCAGTTGTCGTGCTTTATTCATTTTAAACGAAGTCATAATTTTTTCATCAAATATAAGTGAAGTTTTTAAAACACTCTGCCTGCGTGCAACTCCCGAAAACAAGAGAAATGTTCCGTCTTAATATAATAGATTATATATCATGTTATAACAAGTAAATCTTCAAATTTAGAGAAGCAAAATCATTCTTGTGAATATATTTGAAGGTATCGTTGTCAAGTAATTAAAATCCGTATTTAATACTAAAAATTTAACGTGAATTTAAAAATAAATATTAAAAAATGTATCAACTTAATTGTTTATCTACAAAGTTAGTGACTGACCGCATGAAATTTATATTACAATTCTTCAGAATAATGTGACACATGGTATACGTAGTTATTAAATTTATTTTACTTTTAGCAAACAACCAAGTCTCAGCTAACCTATTGTTCGCTAACGTGAACATCATCACAAACGCTGTGTGCGCCAGTACTTTCGGCGCCTCTATACAACCAACCAACATTTGCAGCCTTGGAACCAACGGAAGGAGTCCATGCAATGTAAGTCACTTTACAAAATTGTGTACAATAATGTCCTACTATAAATTGAAAACAAGAAATACGAAATTGAGCTAGACATTTCGCCATACATGCCTAGAAGTTCAACTGCGTAAATCAGCTATCTCTTATTATTTTCACAGAATGCAATTGTAATAATAAACTGGTATTTCATATAACTTAAGAAAATTGACATGAACTACCCTTAATATGTAAGTAAATATTTTAATTACATGGATGTTAATTACATATATTTATCGACT
This sequence comes from Medauroidea extradentata, assembly GCA_003012365.1. Classification (NCBI taxonomy): domain Eukaryota; kingdom Metazoa; phylum Arthropoda; class Insecta; order Phasmatodea; family Phasmatidae; genus Medauroidea; species Medauroidea extradentata. Next base: position 23,107 of record PNEQ01003576.1, on the reverse strand, counting down.
GATACACAAGTACTTAAAATGCCCCGAATCCCAAACATAATAAAAAATAATTGCTTATCGTGGAAATATATACATTTTTTTCTCTCCTTTCTCCTACATACAAAGATATATTTTATTTAGAGGTCCTTAATCAATATACCTTAAGGATAAAACCTTTAGTGATATACCCACGGTAAACGTTGACGAAATTCTGTAGGTAATTGGAATTACCAGCAATTCTAGCTTTAAAATCATTCACATATTTCAATATGACACTTACTGCATGTTAATGCAGAATGTTCTCACGAAACAGTAACGAAAATTATACTAATTAAAAACTAACACTCTATTCATGCTTCGTACTGTTGTTTTAAACGTTTGATATATCAACTGTTGGAAACTTGTATGCTAACATTATCCTTGAGTAAAATTATATTTTGGTATTAAATATGTGTAGCTAAATACCTGCACATATATCTGAGAACGTTTTAATAAATGTAGCTTCTTAATAGTTTCAAATTAAGTAAAAATTCACAAATATGTGATGGAATTCACCTATACAATAAGATAGTCATGTTCCAATTTTTATATTTGTTAATAATATTGCTATTGCAAATATCAGCTAATTTATAGACACTTACTCGGTTTAAAGTTTATATTTAATACATTTACAAAACTGTATTGTTTAATTAATTTTACAGAAACCGTTTGTCCAAACTTTAATACATTACGGATTGTGTTACGACAGTTCACTTAGCTGTTGTCCTTTTAATTTGCCACAGTCAAATAAGAATACCAATGTTTATAATTAAACCAACGCCTTCAGTTAAGCTTATGAATATTATCTTCCTTCGTGACTTGTAAAGTTGTTAACGATTTCATGTTATTGTTTTGCAGGGTGACAGCGGCGGTCCTCTGTTTGTCCAAGAGAACGATGGGCAATTCACATTGATTGGTGCCGTGTCCTTCGGTCTCCAGAACTGCCCAGCAAACCGCCCAGCAGCTTATGTCAGAGTCAGCAGATATCTTGCCTGGATCTCATCCGCCACTGGCATTGCTATCCGCGCCTAAGATCACATCAACATGTCTTAGAGTTTGTGATTGTGAAAAATTGTCCACATAATTTGAAAAAATAAACAACTACCGGACAGAAAGCTAATTTCTTCCGTTTTTTATTCGTGTCATATTTATAATTATTATGTGCTAAGTTAAGTTGATTAGTTCTGATGAAAATAATGAGCAGCGGAAATAAATATGGACAAACAAACAAATGTTTAACGAATATATATTTAATTTTATGAGCTGCTTTCATTATTATTAGTTTACATTTTCTGTGATATAAAATTAACAAAAATATGAGATTGCTTCAATACTACGGTGGAATGTAATTTGCTCAGCTGATTAGGTGTGATGGCGTACTACAGCAAGTCGATAAAACCAAGTTAAAGCATATAGACGAAAACATTAACATTTTGTAGTAATCTTGGTGGAGAAAGCCAATATTTAAAACTTTTTATATCGTGATGCAGTCCATGTAATCCTAAATACTGTTTTTCAATGCCCTTAAAATTCTGATAAATAAGTAATTTCATTAAAAAAAACACTCTAAAATACCAGTTTAAAAAATTTATACTTACTTTAATTTCTACGGCAACAAATTTCTCAACTCAATGCATGAAATGGTTTACATCCAAAAGAGATATCTGAATGGATAACTGAGTTCCATATTCCTTTTACCAAGGCTTCCAGGTTGACAGCACCTCTAAGGAAGAATGTTGGACAATTGTATTGTTATTTAATTTTCTGAACAATAAAATTTATTCAAATGCATTATCAAAATTTTCTCTTCGACAAAGCATAGGACGCATTCTTGGTGAACAACTTGACGTAAATATTAACAAAATATTTCATTTATTTGCCACGCAGATTCATGACAAGAGACTTCGTGAAAATAAACCTTCAATTTCCTTACAATGATTCTGCGTGACAAATAACTGAAAAATTCCAATAAATTAAAAAATCCAGTCTTGCTCTCCCACTGCACAGTTCTTTCAAAGCTCATGAAAATACCATTATGATTTATTTCAAGCAGTTTACAAGTAATGTTGTAACGAGATCGTCACAGTTTGTAAAGTTTGTTTATATAATTTGAGGATCTAATGAACTAAGAAAGACATTGTTAGAAAAACATCAGAAGTTTAAGTACTTTGACAGCTCCCGCCTTAATAAAGTAATTTTTGTTGAACTAAATTAATTTAATGTTATTATTGTTTTGTGTTGGAATAAGCAAATCTCTCACTCATAGTTATTTATAGTTACTCCTTATTATTTCTCATAGACGTTAAATTATCTAGAAGCTATTTGAGATTGTTATTGAATTTCTGAAAACGCTCGTATAACTTTTCTTCTTTGAAAATTTTGCAAATATTTCATGAATATGGTAATATTACCAAATTTTTGCATAATTGTTTATTTAAATAATTTTCTTGATTTATTCCAACATCTTGTTAGTAATTTTAATGTGAATTTTAAATATGTGTTTAAAATTTTAATTACCATGTAATTGTACATAGTATAAGTCTAGTTCGTTTTACTTTGTAAGTAAAGAGTATTTATCTGCTCCAGAGAGGTTTCTCTGAGCAGATTGCAGGTTTTATAGCTCTTTAGTTGATTGGTTGCAAAGGCAACGGCTCCCAATTTGAAAGAGAACATAGATATGTTATGTGAAAAGAGGAAGTAGAGAGAGTTCCCTGCATTTCGATGGAAGAAGCATGCGGTAGAATCGGCCCGGCAGCAAAATGCATAATTTAATTTCTACCGTCGACCTAAGGTTAGGTCAGGGAACTTACTAGATAGACGATAGTATGTCTGTTATTTTTAGGCCATTTTAAGAAGAGGCTCGCATCAGTAAAAATATTTAGGCTAAATTTGAAATGTCATGAAGACGCCGAGAACTTCAGATCTACATTGTAAGAATAGCCATTTTGAATATTTATGCCTCTAGCGTCCCTATGTATATCCATCTTGTGGACAAGGCCGACCACTTCAAATATTGACTTGGATAACTCCATCAAAATTTATTTCACAAAATTTACGTTTACAAAATTTACGTTTACAAAATTTAAATGAAATCGTAACATTTTATTCCATTAGAGTTTGGTGTGCCTAATCTTTGTCAACGAACTCAAACCCAGTGGTCCTGAGTTAAAATTTATGTTCCACGACTGAGCACCATATATGATAGAACGTAAATTTTAATTTTATCCCTAGCCGAGGAAACCTCGTATCAAATTTTTAACCAAACTGAAGATATTCTCTACTTTATGGTAAATTGTGCCTAAACTATGTGTTTGACCTAGGGTGAGAGATTTTAGATAAAATTAAATAATTTTTTTATATACTTCATTATCCTCAATAAAGTGCACTAATTCAAGTTTCAGTGCTGTGTCTATGTTTTGGTGATGAATCTACAAGAACCTACATTTTGGTAAGAAAAGTATTTCCTGCAAACAGTAATTAAACTTACAAATTATTCTATACTCACCTCACCTTACTTACCGTCACACAAATGTTTGGTACTACTTCTATTACAGTAAAGCAAAACTCAAACAACACAACATCAGTACATAAAATAGTATTGCAATATGTCAAATGCTTTGTCGAAGAGAAAATTTTGATAATACTATTTGAATAAATGTAATGCATAAAAAACCGAAAATGCAATAAAATTGTCTAATACTCCCGCTTAAGGACATGCTTCCTTGTTTCAATTCTTTTCGCGGTGATGGTTTTTCAAGCCTAAACTAGAGAAGATGTCAAAATTCTGTGGTTTTCACCATGTCGGCATTTTTCCAATATTTTTATGGTTTTAACTAATTATGAAGTAAATAACGTTTTATACTAATACATATATTAAAACCTTAAGATTTTTTGTCCATAAAATATAGCTGTAAGGCAAAAATTACTCAAACAAAACTGTCGAACGTATTTTTGATATCTATGCTAGTTTAAGTTGAAAGAATATATCATGTAAACATGGCGTTAAAAGCGATTTGTTAGCCGCTAGTGAGAGCGATACGATTTTAGTGTGAAGATATGATGGAATGAAAGTGTGACAGAAACGGAAGTACCCCGAGAAAATTCGCCTGTCATTTAAAATTCCACCACATTTCCCTCATTAAAAATCCCTAATGTAATCAGAAATGGGGGAAGACACCGATGAGAATTGAACTCGGATCGCCATAAATATGAGATAGGTACTAAGGACTTGTGGATACGACATACTTCTAATGCTTCATAAATTTTAGAAAATTTGTGTTTACTATTTTGTACTTATGTTTCAAACTTTTATGTTTTATTTGTAATTTTAGACTATTACGGTTAATTTAAAATTTTAACATAATGATTCCGTAGTTCAATCTGTCAACAGCAAAAACATTCACGATTTATTCCTACAGTTTCACAGTAACTAACTATTAGTTAAAATTAACCTTGTAGTTTGTATACACTGCGATGATACAGGACGGAACGAAACATACAGTTCTGAATGAGATTAAACCAAATGTATCCGTCAATAAGCTGAAACATAGTTATGCTGCACAGTTTTCTGAGAAAGAGAGTACAGACTGATATAATTTTTGTGTGGTTTATATCATAGACTGTTTTATTTGTGCAGAAGTAAATCGATGGCGAAGATGCAAAACCTCATATGTCACAATTGGAAAGAGCTCAGATGGGCGGATAAACTGGAGATGAAATCTTACTGGCGTGGAAGGAATTTTACAGCCCTTTAGTTTGCATCAATACAATAAAATGTGCTTTGGAAAAATAATAATTGATTGGACATTCTTGTTATTGCCAAGAAAAATGTGTAAAAATGTAAATACTGCCAAAAATTGACATACGAGGTTCTGCATCTGCACCATTGAAATGGAAAAGTCTGTGTAATTTAGAGAAGGGAGAGTGCAGGATAGGTATAAGTACATAATACGATTAGAATTTATTGGTTTTGTGGACATACGCCATTGCTCATGTCCACACCACCAATAAAATCTAACTGTAAACACCCATTGCAACAAACATTTAAAAACCTTACATAATACGGTATTCTAAAAAATAGTACTTGGGTCTAGGGGGGGTAGTTAAGAATGGTCAGAGTGGGCAACTCCTCTCTGAATCTAGAATAATAGGCGTAAATATTTTGTTTTTGCATTACACTTTCATTGAAGTTACATTTACACAAGATTATAAAACTGAGGCTTTCTTATTACAGTTTACAATTCTACACATGTTGAAAAATAAATAAACAAAATATCAGTATATAGTCACAATACAATAATAATTATTTGGTTTACATGTCAGTAAATTAGAGGCAGGTATTGGCATGGTAGGTACCTTAGCTAAATCAAATTTTTATGAGCGGAAACTGGGTAAATAGGTTTGTCACAGATTTTCCAGAGTTCAAATCCGTATAAATTGTGGATTTCACGTGAAAACATACTTGATTTTGCAATTTAAGGTTTTAGAAATTTAGTTATGCGTGGCTTTTTTTATTTGCCTGACGTAATTTGTGAGTGGATGACTGGAATGTATTTCATTCAAGGCAATAGGTCAGTACGTATTGATTTTTCCAGTCGAATAATGATTTTCGGCTTTGATCCAGATTCCGCTATTCTTATCCTTTGAGCAACTGAAGGAGAATATAAAAATGCGTGTGGGAATTTATTTCAAATAGTCGTAACTTACTAGGAAACAACATAAAAAAATTAGATGAGTTGATATCGCAGTATGGGTTGTTTTTCTGGCCACTTCTTTGGAAAAAGGTAACCTGATGTCTGTTCCGATTTCAGTATTTGTTCAAGAGCAGTTAAAGTGAATTACTTATCGGTATTTACTACCGAAATCAGAAGCCTTTCGAAAGATAACTAAAGATTTAGAAATTCAAGAGATAATCTTTAAAAGAAGTCCTGTAGGCCTATACGTTTCTCCACTTACTACTAAAGGAAATGTAAGCAAAAAAAAATTATTTGGTTCTTGGTTTTAGAATTAAATTAGAAAATCTAAAGCGAAGGATGAGATATTAAACGACGTCGGATTATTTTTAAAGGTTTGTAGCCGGGTATGCAGAAATTTCGGCTTCTTAAAAACATTTGTAAACGAAGAACATCGATTTTTAATTGGGTCTAATACAACGAGAAAGAGTTAACTAACTTAAGTATGTAACCTCTCACCTACCCATTCTTTACTTAAATAACACCATTCGTTGTTTTGTTCTCCAGGCCGATGCCAGTAGTTTGACAGTCGATGCTGTTCTATTGCAATGTGGAGAGGGTGTTGTACAGTTGAAACAGTTTGGTGAAACACAGTTTTGTAAATTTCAAAGGAAGTTATGTACATTTTCTTAGAGACTGCTGAACCGAGTTTCTCATTAAAATAATACTGGCTGAGAATGACATTACGTCAGTGGCATTTTAAGTTGTGAAGTACTGTCAAGGCTTTAAATCTATCTGAAAATGGAACTCACTGTTGTTCAGTATGTAGGTAAATATTTATACGTACATTTTTGTACATAAATAACCAGCTGTTTTGCCGCATGGTTAGTGTTGTAAACGACGTTTAGTCGCGAATAATGACGAGGTTGTCTGTATTTAACATGATTGCAAAATTTATGTACGAATATTTTGTAGTGTTATCAAAAGATTCACCAAGCACGTATATGGATAAACGTACTGTAATTTTGTATAAGGTATTGTGTAGTGTGTATGGTTTTGAATCATATTAATGTGCACTGCGAAGATACGCATGTTGATATGATGTACAGATTGGACTCCATAATTTGGTGGCGTGACGTATTGGCTGTTCGTCAAAATTTTGAGTTGATTTTTCCTAATTTTGAATAGTGGATTGTCCCCTGTAATATTTTACTTGTAACGCGCTGTGAGTTGCCTAGGGGGCTAAGGGCTTCACAGAATACATTGATAGTTTCTTGAAATCCCTAGTAATCTAATTACAGCGTAACTCAGTTCCTAATATTGTAGAACACGCTATTTCTGGAGTACAAAGCATTACTAAGAATGAATGATGCAAGCAGTGCAAAGGAGAAGTTTTACTCACTAACCTCCGTCAGTATAACTATTGATTGCTTTTAGAGCTACCAAAATGTCCTATGTTGTCGTAAACATTACATGACTGAGATAAAAACTATTATGAAAATGTTATGGTTTGGAAATAGTATTGGCATCAATTTGACTAACTGTAGATTATTTATCAATAACTGAAAGACATTATGGGGGTATTGGTTGAGACCAATTTGGGAAATTACAAGGTACTGGCGAAAAGTGTTATTGTGTTGGCTGAACGTGGGCTGTTAGCATAAGAGTATTGCTATCTTAATTGTAACCTTTGGTAGTAGGACTAAGGGCATAGTAATGAATTTCCTTTAGAGAAATTGGTTATGATATTTTCCAGTTGCAAACTCTTAAATTTTTGCAGTATCTGATATTAAAACGGGCCGAATGTGAGTTGCAGTGTCGTATAAATGTTTTATTATAGTCTGACCAAAGACTACCACTGGTACTGTATTTTTTAATTTACAAGAATTTCGATAATATTTTCAATCAATATGTTACATAATTCTTTATATTTTTTGGCTTTTCAATATTGCAATCACCATAGACAAATTGTGAGATTGTTCCATATCGCAGGTTTCTTTGTCGTATCTATGATGAACGGTTTGAAATTTTGTGGTCTGTACAGAGATGTCAGTACGTTCTGTCTTTGTATTGGTTCAAGAACATTCTCAAATTTACTTGCAGTTTTTATTTTTTATAAAATTCTAAGTATCGCGCTTTTCATTCGGAAATTGCTTATGACCTACGATTGTTCATGGGCACAAGCTTTACACTGGAAGTTCCCAAAAACATTGTCACCACTGTATGTGGCAGTATGGTTTGGTTTTTTCTAATGCATGCTTCAGGATGGAGCTCGGAGGCGCTACGCTGAATCATATCTTTGTTTCTATCCGTCGGTTTTATTGATAACTCTACCCTCATATGTTCCACTTGCAATCTTGTTTTTATTAGATTCGTATTTGCCTTCTAAGTAGTGGACATTATTCAGGTGTTACAGATTTATTCACATTCAGCCTTTGGTACTGAGCTTTGCCGGCAGGAGATCCCATCTCAGTACCCATATTCTCACTTCCGCGGTCGTCTGATGGATTGCGTTGGTAATGTTTGACTAATAATGCAGTGAATTTCTATTTATAAGCCTCACTGCTAGAAACGCCATCACATTAATTTAGCTTTTCCAACTGCTGTATTGATGGACTTTTACCGTATTGTCTTTTGGTAGGACATTCCCCAAACATACCACACTACATATGTATCGTACGGGTTATCAGCAATATTTTGAAGCAACTGTCATGCCATTGGTTTTAATATGGTTGTATTAGCAAGCACACAGTTAAACGTTAATGCATTAGCGAATGGTATTTTTTCCATCGCCAACGTCTACATCAGTCATATGGACAAAAACCGGCACTTAACTACATTGTTTACAATATTTAAAATATTACCACTCAGTAGTAGATTATGTGTAATTTGCTTAACAATAAAAAACAGTACCCTACAGAGAACACTTTACATACTTATAGTATATTTACATTCGTAGGACTTTGAATATTTCACTCATATAGATCAGAATGTTAGTACACCTTCTTAAGTAATATAGGTCATTATTTCTTAACCTAAGTATTACTCGACTTTTTATTGTGCAACACTTGAAACTTTCATTATTTTGCGAGGATGTTTGATGGTTGATAATGAATTTATTATTTTAATGGTTCGTCAGGAATAGTGTGGAAATTAACACCTACATAGTACATTTAAAATTATTGAGAAATAATGAATGGTTGTGTGGGGCGGCAAAGAAATTTAGCAAGACTATCAAATTATTTCCTCTAGAACTTATGCAAGTGCAGGGTAGCTCACAATATAATTTAACATATATATCCACACTAATATATTCATATGACATGCGACCAAAAATAACTCACATACGTAAGACGGAAACAGATTTAACGAATTGAACTTCTCAAGGAAAAACGTAAATTCGGAACAAGTTTTGCGATTTAGTCTTTTGATTTCACATTCGAATAAACGAAAACTTTGTAACAAAGAATTTTCTAGAAGCAGAATTAAATTACCAACCAAAATTTAAGTAGGATATACAAAATCTAACAAGGCGTATACAAGGGAGGAGTGCGAAGAAACAAATTACTTATAGCTACAGAAGCCGTCTACCACCTAACCTCAAATGCCTTCTGTTGCAGAGCCAGGCTGTAGCACTGCCCGTTCTTACACACTAAAATCATAGTAGAGATCAACCAATTGCGGATTATCCTGTCAGTACATGACTTTAAAGTTCCAGTTTTGAACCACCATGGACGCAGTGCTGGCTGGCCCTACACCAGTAACTGGGAGCTTCACGATGCCAAATTCTTCTTCCAGATAAAGACTCCGACGTCCATGGAGGGAGAAGAATCTCGCTTTACGACCCCCCTTCTGTGGTTGGATAACCAGGACGGCGTCTCTGGCTGCCCGTGGCAAACAGCAACACACCAACGATCCACGCCCGCCTCGTTCGGTGTCCCACATATAGCTTCCTTTAAAAACACTTCTAGCATGGTAGAAAAACTTTACACTCATCTATGGTACAAAGAATATACTTTCTTATGTCGAAGATATAAACATGAATTATTCCCTGCTCTAATATTCAATACAAATGGATAATGTTCAAATTAAGTTCGATTAAAACAGATAAAATGCGCAGATCACTAACCAAAAATACTCTTCAGACATAAATATTGCGATACGCACAACCAAATATAAGATTAACATAACATTGAAACATATGTTGCACAAATAAACTTGTACCTGGACTGTAACATAACAAGTTTTGAAGCGTTAAAATGTGTAATAAATGCGCGGCCAATGCATATAATAACTAATAACCTAACACCAACAAAGTCATGTATCTTAGCTATACGTAATTGAGTAACAACATTTCGTATACCTACTACTGATGTTGGGACTGACAACAGCAGAAATTAATGTTACATAATGGGCATCCCTTTACACTTTTACTAGGGGTTGGCGACCCCTCCATGTTTAGAAATTTGTAACTCTTGACTTATAGGTAGAGCCCACGATTTTTCACGCAAGGAATTATGTAACAATTTGTTTCAATGCCCTTACGTGCACACATGCAGCTCTGTTTCATGCTCAGTGATTGGATGTTTTTAAGTCTCAGCGTCTAGGGTTCTACACGCAAATCACAGACGTGTGGTGTCGCAGTAACCTTCTTCCTGATGGTACAGTCAAATGAGCCACGTCTGTGCCATAATACATTCTGCCGGTAACCATGAAGCAGAGCTTCATATGTACACGTATGGCATTAAAACAAACTTTTGCAGAATTATTTTCGCGAAAAATCGTGGGCTGTAGTAATTGGACATGACATTTAGGTGATCAGCACGAAAATATTAATAATTTTTTTTGTGATAAAGTGCTAATTGGAGCAGTGTACTCAGAAACCACATATTAAGTTACCAAGGTAGACAGCCGGTAGCAGTGTTGTGAATAACGTGTCAGTACACACTAAGCTCACTTTCTTATTACTCGTTTGTAAATAGCGTGATACACTACTTAAAAATACCTTTTTTGAACTTATTGGTTATTTGTTTGAAATGTAATGGATTGCGCACGTTTACAGCATATGTGAGCGATGCATCTCTAAACGTACACAAATGTGCCGCTCGTATGACAGGTGCAATTCTACAACATGCACAGAGCAGCATACATCTTTAATACGTCGCTACAGTTTTCTTATATTATCCACTTCACTTACATAAACCAGTACCATCAAGTGATGTCATAAAAAGAAGCCTATTGGCTTCATATCATGTGGTCCTACTGGCCCACCAAGGCCACTACGTCGCCAAGGATACAGAAATTCTGGCATTACCTTAGTATACGACTAAAGTGTGACGGTGTACCATTATAAATGTACCACATGTCGCCTCTTATATTCAGTCTTAAATATTCAAGTAGTAGTCGCATGTCTTCTTCCAAGAAGTGCCGATATGCAGCTCCAGAAAAATTGTGCGCGGTAAAAAAGTAGTACAATTAGTATCATTTCTATGATTCCCCCACAAACATTCAAACAAAACGGACGTCGGAAGTGTGTTCCCCCTGTTACATGTGGGTTGTCGTGAACCCACATATGCTTGTTGTGGAAGTTGAAGACACCTGCTGAGTAAAAGATGCTTCATCTGTGAATAGGACTCATCTTCATAAAACCAGGTAGCACCTTATCGTGTTTTGTTACTGCTCACAATGCTGCAAACAAGCAGGTCGATAAGATTAAATAAGTGCCTGAAATATATGTTGTAGTGAAATGCGTGCAATATATGTATCCCTGTAGCATGCTACTTACTTTAGACTGTGATTCGTTCAAACAAATTAAGTTCCTCCTGTGCTAGTTTATGCATTTACATCAGCATTGTCCAATTCATCGTGATCGATGTCCAGTTGAGTTTGGTCGACAATACGGCAACTTGCGCGCACAATTACTGTAATACGCAAACACCGGTGAACTATTATGAATGAACGTGCATCTAGTAAACGTCGGTAGGAAATTTTCAGCATATCGACTACGCTCTGAAGATGCATTATATATTTCACCGTATGCGAGATGCATGTCTACCGTCAAGTTCCTCGCTACTTCACTTGATTACACACACCGTGAAGAGTTGTTTGTAATGTGAACCACAAATGTTATACTAGTTGGCTGCCAACAAAAATTACACGACTGAAGCAAGTGGTTCAGACAACAGTCATAAGCTTTCCTGCTCCGACATAAGCAATCCACGTACATTTAAGTTTCAGTCCACGAGTAATGAAAATATCAAATTATTGCAATATTTTTAGTGGGCGAGTGAAATTTCGTCAACAGCAATGCCATTAAAGACTAAAAAAAAAAAAAAAAAAAAAAAAAAAAAAAAAAAAAAAAAAAAAAAAAAAAAAAAAAAAAAAAAAAAAAAAAAAAAAAAAAAAAAACAATCGGACAGTTTAGGGTAAATGGGCAACGTATCGGTCATGTCTATTGTTAAGCAATACATCCCAGCATTCGCCTGGAGTTATTACGGGAATCCATAGAAAACCAAAATCAAGACAGCTGAGGACAGACATCGAGCCCGTGTCTTTCAGAAAGCTATTCTAACGTCCAACCATTGCGCTACCTTGTTTGGTAGTTAACCATTAAAACAAAAATGAGTTTGACAGGAACGGGCATCGAACCAATATCGTCTCGAATACAGTTCCATCTTGATAACACTATGCTATTTCGTTCAGATTTTTTATTATGATGCTTCTCATTACTACTTATAGACTAAAATATATAAAAGTTCCATTATTACATAAAGCGTTAATGTATCACAGACATAAACACATATACACACATCATTTTTATCGTAATATCTTTATCAACAATGTCATTTGTTTCTTTTTTGTCAATTTGTATTTGCGATTGGTTTCGGATTTCTTGGCTTGAACCAATTTCTTTGAGTTATAGCTTCAGAGATTATTTGTCCCATGAAAACTCATGCTAGTTTTCAGTACCTGCAGACGTGTTTCGAAATTACGACGTAATATTTAACATTGTATAAAATGACAGTTTCCCAAAATCTTACCACAATCGAAGAATTTAGTGTATTATGTTTCCATTGCATTTGGTTTCTGTTTGTTGGCAGGTGTCCGCAGTTCCTCAATTCAGTAAGTCGCAATTGTTTTCGAACGCTGTAGTCATTTCTTATTTTATTCTGAACTCCCTACAGCAGTTTCTGCGTGGTTATTAGCAGTCAAATGTTGAAAAAACCAAATTCCAAGAAATTTGTTTCTCTTAACACGAGTGCATGTCTCACTACTTTACAACACAGTCTTCTCGTTATTCGTTTCTCAGTTATTTTGATCGTATAACACCATTATAAGCGACCATCATTATGAAATAACGTGGTATTCACAAACTAAATAACTGTGCACTGTTTACCAACACACCACGCTGTTAGCAGGCATTACAAGCTTAGAACTTAAGTTACACGTAGGCCAACTGTATGGATGAAATTTCACCAGGTATGTGCGTGCATCATTAAGCGTACTGCTGCATGATGTAATTAATAATTTGTCAATTAGTTCGCATATTTCCAGCATGACAAGTGGTCTTGGTTGAGTAGTAGGCATTGGCACGTGATACAACAGTAATAAAAGCAGTATTGACAGTTGGCCGCACTAACTTGCCGCTTACGTGTCACTTATGCACAAAACATTAGTCACTTTTTCCGAATACACGTACTGTAATACCCTACACTTTTACCGCTTGCCTACTTCCCAGGTTACAAAAATATTAATACCAAATTTAGCATGTGATTTCTTAAAGTTCATATTAGCAGTTTTTTTAAGTTACTTTTGTTGTTAATGTTTAATTTCTAATCAACTACATGACATGTTCAATCACTTCAAGTCAATGTTTACAATGTTCTAAGCATGAAAGGGGATGACAACTCTTTCTTAAAGAATGAGGGGATGTTCATTTTGAAACATAATTTTCTGCTGTTCTCGGTCCCTACACCAGTAACCTGTATAAGAAATTTCGATACTCAATTACATATGGCTGAGATTTTATTGTGTACAATAAATTACACATTTCCCACCTCCACCTTTGAGAGGGTATAACTCAGTCTTACGTCACAACAGACCTAATGTTGTGTTATTGTTTTCCTGTTTATGTCACCTTAGTTATTCCCTCCCGCCGTGTTAGCATATAATACCTCATCCTGGCTATTACATATTTGTACATGTACATACGTATGTATGCGTATACTACATATACACATATATGCATGCATATATATGTATGTATATACATACATACATACATATATATATATATATATATATATATATATATATATGCAGGGTGAGTCAGGACGGAGTGTATTAATTTTGCGTGGTGATAGCTCACAGTAAACTATGAGGATAACATGTTTTAATTTTGTCCCAAATGAGTAATGCTACACTGTAAACAGATATTCGAATACAAATAAAGAAATGCATAAAATCCTACTACATATTAAACGAAGATACTTTGAGCACTTTATTAATAGCAGCTGTTCTTCATTCTCAGAAATTTGCTTTGTTAATATCACCGTCTCATCATTGTTTTAAGATGAGGTACTAGGTTTTGTTTTGGCTTGTAACTCTGGAACACGCCATTGTTATTCATGTTGTACTACAGAACATTGACCAGGTGCAAATGTGTAATAAAAAGGCAATCTGGTTGGAAAGTGCTAGAGTGAACCATTTTCGAGAAATTGGCGTGTCATAATTTTGCCAATTATAATACACAAAACGTGTCGCCTGAAACATATGCAGGCATTTTGGCTGACTTGCAAGGCGTATAACCAAACAAATAGGCGTGCCGCAATGATAGGATTTCGATTGAATTTATAATTGAAGAATTGTAACTCAGATGGTGTAAAAGTAGGTTACGTAGCACGGTAAAGTGTTGCGTTCTGTGGTAAGGAAAACTGTGGTATTAAAATACAACCCACGAATCTATGGCACTGAGCAATAAGTTTTACAAAATCTCAATTAATGTAATCTCACCGACAGTTGAACCTGTATCTCTATTGTCACGAAACTACACAAAACAGACATCCCATTGCTGGCATAAGTAATGTTACAGGTGATGTTATGAAATGTATTTCTTGTTACATAAACAGTGAATAGTTAGCATTAGCAACAGTCATGTAAACACTTGAACTTGCTACTGACTCATTAATTCAGACAGTAAAGATTGTACACTGAAAATATGATACGATATAACGTAAAAGATAGAGTCAAGCAAGAAATATCATATTTATTTAGTTGTTTCAATCTATAACACATATATGAGCAGACTTATGACCAAGAGAGAACGAATTTGGAAAACGCTTAAATACCAAGCATTTGAAACCTTCGACAGCATTAGTAAATAAAAAAAAATTTTAAAGTATTACATCTGTCCAATTATAAGAAATAGGATACATTATAATATGTGTGTACTGTTAATAACATTTCGGTCATACACAAAATTATTACCCAGTGTACTCGTCGTACAGTTTGTATTTTACGATTTATAATTGATGGGAAGTTCGGAATGTATTAAGATAAACCCTGGAAATTAGCTTGTGTTTCTCTTGGCGAACTATCCGACGTGTAACCAATGTGGAACCTTTGCTTACCTACACACTTCGGAAGTGACCTACAGTAGCCATGCAGGAGTGGAGTAACGAGGAACTAAGTGACATAACTTTAACGTATGGAGATACATCGTGCAATGCAGCTGCTGTGCGAATGAGATATACGGAAAAAAACCCAGTTAGACGATTGCCAAACGCAATAACATTTACTTCAGTTAATAGACTCTTGCCTGAGCCCTAAAGTGCACGCATAGTATCAAGGCACACTGCCGGGGACCGCCGCGCTGACAGGCTATTAGAGACGACGTTTGGGATTGCGTGGTTGACAATCCACACATCAGAACACGGCGAGAATAAATGCATCGAAGCCTATAATACAATGCATACTACAACGAGCGAGACTAAAGCCTTTAATTTTCACCCTGGATAGTCACTTCAGCTACCAGATCACCTAGCTTGTTTGCAGTACTGCCAATAGTTCCTACGTCAGTTAGAAGGAAATACGGCCTTCAGTTGTACGGTTTTGTACGCAGATGAAGCAGTGTTCGCCAGAACTGGTGTATTTAACTGCCACAACGGGTGTGTGTGGGCTCACATAAATCCGCACGTAGTTCGTTAGTCACATTTCCAAGATCCGTTCTCACTGAAAATCTGGGCGGGAATCGTAGGTGACATGTTGATTTGCCCTCGTATACATCCTAATCGTCTCAATCGAGCTTTGTATCTTGCGTTCCTGAAGACTGACCTATCACAACTACTGGAATATGTATCACTACACTTATATCATTAAACGTAGTACATGCATGATGGAGCACCAGCAAACTTCAGTCGTGCAGTCATGAAGTACCTGGATGCTGTTTACCCACGGCGCTGGACTGGATGTGGTGGTCCTGTGGTTTGGCCTGCAAAGTCACCGGATCTGAACCCTTTAGACTACTACTTGTGGGGTAATATAAAAATCCAGGTGTACGCGAGTGACATGTCAAACGACCAAGAACTTTGGCAACGTATGAAGAATACATGTCAGGCAGTGCGGGAAAATCATGGGTGTACTGGAACGTGTTCGTCAGTCTCATACACGTAGTCTACAAGCATGTATGGACATATAGGCATGAGAGGTACCAACTTTGCGCACAACTTGTGAATACTTATGTGCTAACTTCAACACTTGACAATCTTGCTTTGTTCTATGCTGTGTCGGCTATGTAGTAGTTTTAGAAAACTTAAAAAAATATATCCATAAACTGAAAATTATACAACTTATCATCCCACAAATGTACAATTATATGACTTTTAAAAACTAAATTTGCCTTAGTTTTTTTTTTTTTTTTTTTTTTGTGATTGAATTTCAAGCGTTTACCAAATTCGTTCTCTCGTGGTAACAAGATTGCTCTTAAAAGTGTTAACGGTTTGGAACAACTAAACAAATATGATATTTCTTGCTTGACTTTAGGTTTTACGTTACATCCTAACTTTTTTTTAAGTTCAATATTTACTATTTGAATTAATGAATCAGTATAAAATATTTTTTAATGTTTATACAACTAATGCTAATGTTAAATATTCATTGTTTACATCAAAAGAAACACATTTTATAACATCACTTATAACACTATTTACGTCAGTAATGGCATCTCTGTTTTGTGTAGTTTCGTGACAATAGAGATACAGGTTCAACTGTCGGTGAGATTACATTAATTGGGATTATGTAATACATATTGCACATTGATATATATATATTATATTCGTGCGTTTTAGTTTAATACCACAGTATTACTCACCACAGAACGCAACCACTTTACCGCGCTATGCAACCTACTTCGATTAAAAATCTATCGAAATCACACCTTTGCGGCACGCCTATTTGTTTGGTTATACGCCTTGCAAGTCAGCCAAAATGCCTGCATATGTTTCAGGCTAATTATTTTTTGTATTTTAATTGGCAAAATTTTACATGCATATTTCTCGAAAATGGTCCACTGTAGCTCTTTCTAACGTGCCTGGCTTTTTTATTATATTTTATCACCTGGTAAATGTTATGTTTAATAACACGAATAACAATGACATGTTCCAGAGTTACAAGTCAATACTAGACCTTGTACCTCAATCGAACAATGATGGGAAGGTAATACTAACAAAACTATATCTTTGAAAATGAAGAACAATCATTGTTGACACTGTGCTCAGAGTATCGTTTAATATGAAGTAATTTTAGAGATTTTAGTTCATTGTAGTTGGAAAATATATTTTCAGAGTAGCATTACTACCACTATACGCACTTTTGGGACAAATTAAAAGCAAGTTTTCCTCATAGTTTATTGTGCGCTATAAACACACAAAATTACATACTCAGTTCTGAGTATTATGTGTATATATATATATATATATATATATATATATATATATATATATATATATATATATATATATATAGAGAGAGAGAGAGAGAGAGAGAGAGAGAGAGAGCGAGAGAGAGAGAGAGAGAGAGATTTAAACTTCACAAGGACAGTTGTACACAACATTATCCGTGTTGTGTTTTTTTGTAGTAAATTTCCATAATTTACACCATTTTCGCTGTCTGTTAGCGACACCTAGCGTGGGATGGGGTAACCAATTTAACTGTGATAACTGATTTATTAATGTTTTTTTTTTTGTTCACCCGCAAGTCCTTGGCTACATCATTTGATGTTTCCTTGTTTCATCTTTCGGTCTTTGGTTCATTATTTTCATATTTTCATTTCTTTATTTTTCAACTGTTGCTGTAGCGAATTTTTCTGCCTCTTAATTATTATTTTAGTTCTTTGTTTTATTTAGAAGTTTAGTAATGTGTTATTTTATTCTCTTACATTTCGTTTTTTTTTTCTATTTCAGTATTTGTGTTTTTGTTTACCTCTATCGCTTTTCACAGCGATCTGGTCTATTTTCATCAATTTTACTTGGTTGAATGATTTGTTAAGCATTTTATGAACTGTAAGTAATGTTATCGTGTATTTTTTCTGTAAGGTAAAACAAAATTAGTTTGTTAATTTTTCGAATTTCTTAAAACTACCACGGAATTTACACAAACTCGAAAGTTCACTTTTACCATCATAAAATGAGTAAAATTAATTTAAATTAATCATTTGACCTGCAAAATATGACAATAACTAATACCAAATCATAAATATCATAAAACGTACGAAAAAACAAGGTTGCACTGCAAACTATTGGTATCTATGATATGGCATGATATGTCGAAACTTAATATTAAGTGAAGAATGCATTCAGTTTCTTTACTTAACACTGACGTAACTCAATAATAACGAAATAATGATTAAGGTTTACTATTTCTGGTGAAGTTCGAGACAAAATGAAAGCTTCCAAGCAGCCAAAAGTTAATTTTCTAACAGCTCAAAGCGCCAATATATAAATTTAATTTTCAAGTATTGAATACATATAACTTACTATGTTTTGTTCGCCGGCTAATGATTCTTTGACTGTCGAAGGATTAACTAACATAAATGCAGTTCATTTATGTTATTTATAATTTTGTGGAACGTTTATTCTATGATTTTAAAATATTTGACTTAGGTATTTCATTTAAATTTTAAGTGTTCAAATATAATAAATGGATATTGTTTACCTACAAAATTAATTATTCTGTTACATGCAGCAGAATAAAAAAATCTGTATTAAATATGTCGCAAAATATTTTTATGTTACTAACTCTAATGTCGGAATATGAACCACGCAACGTAATATGAATGATACATTTTCTATTTTTTTATACGTCGTAGGATATAGGTTTGGTCCCTTATAGTATAAAAACGCCCAAAAATCCCCTGGATATTTTCTGTCATCCACCAAAATATCTGCGATATTAAATGTTGAATGTACAGAATAAAGATTCTTAAAATATGTCGTGTCACTGCAGAAATTCAGAAAATTGTTAAGGATAACCAGGAGTAAGACCGTATTCAACTCTACACACCAAGATAACTGGCTGTAACGTTAAATGCGACTAAATTTAAATTATAATTCTTAAAGTATTGAAACACTTCGTGTTTCTCTTCTAGAGACATTTACTATCACATAGGCCTACATTTATAAAAATAGTAAGTATACTTATTGTTAATAGTAATACGAATCTCTTAGAAATAAAATTACTTTCAGGTAAAATAAAAGCCTAAAACGTTTTGTTTTATTCCTTTACGTTTGTTATAGTATTGGAAATAGTCTTTGAAGCTCGTGACAACAAGACAAATTCTTAGAAAGAAACGGCGCCCCCAGAATGTTATAATATCCAAGCGAGGTACTTGCTGACTCTTGCATAAACTGTTGGTTGGGAGCCACGACAGCTTCCTTCACCAAAGGACACAACACCGACCAAAGTGTAGCACCCGTAAGACTCATGAACCGCTAGTGGTCCCCGCTGTCACCCTGAATAACAATAAAACAGTTTGTTGGTGTATTATTTGTAAATTACTCAAATAAACATTTTATAAACGTAAATGAAAACACCCGGATTTTGTTATACAATAACACAATAGTACCTTATTGTGCAGTAGTGACAATACACAATATTTTGATTAACATAATTTACGATTAAATCAATTAAAATTTAAATATTCCAGATATTTACTTCCAGTAGACTCATGTGAACCTTGAGTAAAACTGACGAAAAAGCATAGAATTCATACTTTTAGACAGAATGACAGCCAATAATTGTAATAAAAAATAAATAAATGACTGGCAACTAAGTTAAACTAAGGTAACTAAAACCAAGTTATATTTAGAATAGCATGGCGCTTGGGCTCTTCATTATTTTTGCTTGAACTTAAAATTCACGATTTAATATTTATTTTAATTTTACCTATTGTTGCCACTGAATTTACTTAACAATCTTAATTAAGTGACTAATAAATGCTAAATATGTTGGAATTAGGTGTACGTTACGCACTCACATACGTACTACTGATGATGACAAACCGAGATAACAGCAAGTGCAAGTGCAAGGAGACCTTCCAGCAACTCCAACGCTGCAGATGTTGGTCGCCTGAATAATACAGTCATACGTGCGAGCACACACAGCGTTTGTGATGATCTCGAAGTTGGCGTACAAAAAAATGTTAGAGAATTCGTTGCCGGCTGTAAAAAATATACAAACTAGCAGTAAATGTGTCAATATATTTTATCTACTATATTATATTTTATTCCTTTTAATTTTAATTGATATAATTATTAACACAACTATAAGAAGCGAGGCATAAAGTACGTTTCTAACAAGGAACTTTTATATTTATGAGAACTGCTACGTAGCAGAGCCGTAATAGGTTGCAATTCTTCGTAAATGTTAGAAAGTTCAGTAAATATGTTTTTATTTGAAGCGTTTAACATTTTCCCTCCTCTAAGTAGCTGTGCGAGGTACGTGTTCTTTGCAGATACAACACATTTAAGTAACTTTAGAACAAAACCTGTCTATTAGGGGAAGGTTTAAAAATCTTTACTTTGTTACAATTTGTGAATCATTTACTCTGTGTGGCAATTATCACAATTCGTGAAACAATATGGCCACATACCTATTATGAAATACATTTATGTTCCCAAAGTAGTCCATATCTAGTACAACTTTCTAAAGCGTTATGATAAATGTTCTTTACACGGAATAATATTTTGACGGAAATAGAAGCAGAGTTGAAGTACGATTCATACGTTTCTATTAATTTATACGACTTTGGGTTAGTGACATAGCGGAGTAGTGTGCACTGTATAGGACTGACGTAATGACATGTCACAGCAAAATGATTCAGTCCGTGCTACGAACCGTGCTTCATGTATTTCCAACTGTAGTACAGTAACGGTGCTCTTTCGAACATATGTCCCTGTAACATTTGTTGTTCTTCGACACATGAGGATTGTTTCCCAAAATACTGACATTGAATTCGGCAGCAACTTGTATTAACTGGTATGTTAGTCACACGTTATAATACAGCGAGATTGTTTAGTAATCTTATTTGAAAATTAAAAAAAAAAAAAAACACCTCAATTACTGTGAACTAAATTAAAATTACTGGACTGCAACCGTTGGATGGGAGTTGGTTTCAAGACAACGATTTCCTAGTTGCTGAGAAACAAGAGATGGGGAATCCTACTGGAGTATACGCCGCAACGCCTAACGGCGTAGTGCCTAAAACAAACCGGCTCTGGCGTAATGCCTAATGGCGTAAAGCCTTACGGCGCAGTGCCTAATGGCGTAAAGCATTACGGCGCAGTGCCTAGTAGCGTAAAGCCTTACGGTGCAGTGCCTAATGGCGTAAAACCTAACGGCGCAGTGCCTAATGGCATAAAGCCTAACGGCGTTGTGCATAACGACGCAATGCCAAAAAGCGTAGTGCCTAACGGAGTAGTGACCAAAGGCCTAAAGCCAAATGGCGCAAAGCCCAACGACGCAATGCCTAACGGTGCAATGCCTAACGACGTAAAGCCTAACGGCGCAGTGTCTAACGGCGTAGTACCTAACGGTGCAGTGCCTAACGGCGCAGAGCCCGACGGCAGGGTGGATGAAATTCGTTCCTCCATGGCGTATCGTTTCTCCGTGACGTATTCATCAGCTCGCGCGAGATCGTGACTGTTCTCCCCCTAAACGTAGAAGCTGGTGTATTTTCCACCAGACCGTGTACTACTGTCTACCACACACTGCGTGCCAACCTTATCTTTCTATGCTGCAAGCATTTCCAGGAAAGGTAGATTCCAGAGTTTGTGTACTGTACGTAGGCCTTGTACAGTGCAAGTGTTGACGACTCTAAGTGGTGGACATACCCACACAAGAATCTCTGTAATGTGCCGTTTGTTGGCACATGCTCATTTGATTGTTTACTTTGTTTTGTCTAGTTCGTCTATTCGTAGTGGTAACTAGATATATATTTTTTTTTATTTTGGCACAGTTACTCCTCCACAGCACTGTTTATTTCTTTAATCTTCGGTGAAATTGAAATAACAGCAAACTTCTTATTATTTCATATAGAAAATGTCAGGTAATTATTTATGTGCAGTTAATGCAGTGTGGTATAATTACGGAACAGTTCTTGTGTAATAATTCTGACCAACTCTAATCATGATCTGATAATATTTGTTTTCAAGTGAATCAAACAAATTTTTTTATTGGTAAATTTGAATTAAAATATCATGTTTGATTATTAAAACATGTGTGTGTTTTAAAATATTATGTTAGGAAGCATTGTTCGATACTGTCGAAATACTATTTTGGTAACATCAAGTAGCTGCGACTCTATGTGCCCTTTATCGTATTGTAATGTCATTATCCGGCACGTTTTCCGCCTAGGGTGAGTTTATTCTTAAAATTTATTACCTTTTGTGCCCTAGTGTTACATTGTTTTTATTACGTTCTTCTTTTAAAACATTATTTGTGTACTTGTTTAATGTAGCGGTCCCCTCCACGCGGTTTCAACTCTTTGCTATGTAGAAGGAAAGGAAGCCTATCCAGTATTTGAGGGATTTGGCTTGTCTACATCTTCCGAAGTAACATTATTTCTACTCGTCCTTTTGCTGTACCGTCATCGATAGCAATGGTCGAGATGGAGAAGTAACATCTTTCGGCGGTAGCAAGAATGTCCCCATGAAGGACAGCCAGGAATAAATGACCATCACAAGAAAACTAAAAGTAAAAATAAAACAAGAAAACATAAATAAGCAGAGTATGCTTTAGTCATCAGGATACATACACAACTTGAAATTCCAAAACTGGAATCTGGTCAGATAAAACAAGGAAACAAACAGAAAAAACCTAGGTTGACATGCGACACAACGATGAGACGAAACAAAAACACAAAC
>PNEQ01003575.1:74034-85783 GCA_003012365.1 Medauroidea extradentata | reverse complement strand
CAGAAACAGAAATAGGCGCTAGAAGTACAAGTGTATCCTCGATATGCTTAATTTAAATGTTGCACCGGTAGCTAGCAATGAGAACTTCAGGACCACTGAGATTGTCACAGTCTATTTTCACTAAAATAAGCACTAACCGTAGATACTTATTACCTTTGCTAAATCAGTGTGCCAAATATATTTTGAAGTTAAGTCCTAAGAAGCTGCAACAAGGAAGGTATAAAGTTGTACTTAACTCTGAGTATTCAAGGCATTCTTGTTCTTGAACAGAAACAAATACTGTAAATAAATTTGACATAGCAAAATCTTCATCATCTCTATTTTTATTGCTATGGTTGGTGGCTTTTACTCTACAAATATTCAGTAAATGTTAGAATTTTCCAAATTTATCAGACCACATTCCATTCTTCCAAAAACTCATTGTTTCAAACTTGCCACCCATATTCTCTTTTCATAGAGTACTATCCTGGACCGTTGCCTACGCTATTAACTAAAGGCCGGGACAGCGAGAATCGAGAGGCGTACCCTTTGATGTAGTTCCAAGAGTGTCGCTAGGGCTCGCTATTATGTTCTTTCCCGATGATAGCCGAACCGAAGTTACCCGAATGCGTGTTTGTTGTTAACAATAATGTTACTTTATTCACTCCAGATGTGAAGTGCGTTAAAGAGAAAAAACCATTATGTTTACGTTACTCTTACTTTTGCTTGTTTATACCCTAACAGCACCATTACGTCACAACGGGATATTAATAACGCCGCAGAAACGTTGAAAAAATAACCTTAACGTCGCACAGACATCCAAATGTCCGCTTTTTGTGACGTCACTAATGTGACGTCGTCGCCGTAACGTCGCTGCTACCAAGTCTGCTCTAAGGGTATGTCTGTCCAGTAAGTATACTGTACCTATTTTTTAATTCTTGGCATTTTGGGAAACAATGAAATATGACATTTTGTTCAGGTTTCGAGGAATTAAAGGTGCAGTTCGGTACGCAGCAGCACGCCATTTCAAATGGCATTTAAAACGTTTTGCTTCTAGTAAATACGCTTCCACTGAATAAATATTATTCACTATAATACACACGAGCTATCTTGTGCCTATTTCAGTATTAATTAGTATTACATGTACAACAAATTTAATAACATGCATAGTCTAAAACTTATTGGGCATTGTAATATTCTGTAACGTACAAAAAGACCGTTAAAAGACGGAGAAATGGTACATTTTTAACCAAACAGTCATTTCAAGTTCAAATAGTCCATAGAATGAGGATATGAAGAGAAGTATAAACAATCGCCAAATAGTACGAATTTCAAATTGTGAATACAAGAAAAGAACAGAGATGCGACATCTAGCGGCCATGACGAGAACCTTCGCTGAAGGCACGGATTTTGTGCGGAAAAAGGCTGCCGTGTCCCGGCCTATAGTTAATAGCATAGGCAACGCCTGGACATAGAGTAAACATCTAAACAATTGCTGCTATACAACATAAGATCAGTTACCTGATCATAATCAACTTAAATCTAAAATACACAGATCTTTAAAATTTACAAACATTTTACGTCCATAGAATAATAAAATATCTGCAGCCACAAGACATGAAAATGAAATTGCACTCATCACACTGTGTTACATCACCACATTATTGCTTCAAGGCTATGATCCTCACAATTAAACCAAATGCCAGCATGCTGCCCAGTGTACTGGAGTGCCAGTGTTTATACAGACTTTATTCGAGGGTAAGTGGTTGAAGGGTGGCAAGAAATGGGGTCTCCTCCCCCCCAGGTCAACCATGAAGTAAACAATTTTTACAGTCTTTGCTAGTACTATTTAAAAATATTATTTACTAATTTTCTTAACTATGTACTCTTGTCAATGACAGCCAACAGATCCCCAAATATGACAAATGCATGAAACAATGCTTCTAGATCACCCTGCCAGGCACAACCTGGCTTACAATAGGCAGTCCACCGGCCCTAGTCATGCAGTTACACACCGGCGGCTAAAGTTGATAAATGGTGTTTAAGGGCGCGGTCTACCGCAATTTTCATCACCTTTTTTTATTTGTACCAGATATTGGTTTTTCTTATTTTAGACACAAAATGTGACTAAAATTGGCTCTATGAAATTTTTTTATCTCTCATAGTTTTCTCGTAATGGTTTGTTACACGTTTCAATTTTAACGACTACACTAAAACCAACTGATATATCAAACTCAAAAAAATCACAGTGGATAAAGACATTGCAGGCTACAATGACATGCTCATAAAATTAAAGAATAAAAATTATTTTAATTAAAAAAAATGTTGAAACCAAAAATAAAAATTTTAAAAATTCAATATTTTTTTTTAAAAAATACAAATAATTTTTATTCTTTAATTTTAAGAGCATGTCATTGTAGCCTGCAATGTTTTTATCCACTGTGATTTTTTTGAGTTGGGTATATCGGTTGGTTTTAGTGTAGTCGTTAAAACGGAAACATGCAAAATATGACTTTAACAAGCCATTACGCGAAAACTATGAGGGTTAAAAAAATTTCGTAAGAGCCAAATTTAGTCACATTTTGTGTATAAAATAAGAAAAAAAAATATCTGGTACAAATAAAAAATAAAATAAGGATGATGAAAATTGTGGTAGACTGCGCCCTTAAGAGCAGAGGTCACAAGCATTCTGCACCCTTTTAGCCTGCGCGACTTTCAAACCCTCTTTAATGTCAAATTTTATCAAAATTTTAAGTCAAAGTGATATTAAAATGCCACAACTTAATAATCTTTTAAAAACTCAAAGAAGGCTGATGTACTGTCACTTACACTAAAGGATTATATGTTTGAAATTTTAATTTGAAAGAACTGCTGGATGTCATGTTGACAGAAAAAATTTAACATGGAGATAATATAACTTGAAACAAAATAAAATAATTAGGTAATGTGAAAAAGTAAAAACAATAAATTAATAATTTTTTTTAATCAGTAGGCAATATATAAAATCGTACATCAATTTGATAGGTACTCCCTTGTACCTGCAGATAACTGGCGTATATGTTGAGGTTGTTGGAGCAGAGAGGGGGTGGAGTTCAGGCCCGCACGTGCTGGGGCTCTGTGAAATTCAATTTTGATAATAAATGAGATAAAGAAGTCTAACAGGGGCACGACTGTGGCATCTCTAAAATCTGCTGGCCATGCACAGAAGATTCTTATTCTTATAATGCTTTTGCTCGAGTGATTTTCCTCAAAGTAAGAAACAACAGATAACGAAACAGTTTTATTTCTTTGTAGAGTTATATTTTTGAAACAGCAAATCAACCCGACATACAAAATTTCTTCAAAGAGAAGTCAAGTACTATACATACTTGAGAACTGAGAATCCATAGTTGCTGAGCTAGCAGATGGACCACAATTTAAAAATCTTCAAAGGAGTAAGAAAACTTATTCAAACAAGCCACAGTAAACTACCGGTAGATCACGCCCGATCCATCGCGGAATCGGTTATATCACGGGTCAAACCATGTCCCCCAATCTAAAATTAATAATTGAATAATGAAAAATGGCTGAGAGCCTATTAGGGTAGTTTTGCGTTGTAACTCACAAAAAAAGCATTGGGCAGAAAAATGCTAGGCGTAAAAAATGTCCGCAATGAATTTCTAAACAAGATATCCACATACATTATTTCTGTATCTTGTATGGTTTTAAAGTTATGGTCCAATACGGCCCATTGACACTTTTTGAAACACTGTAAGTTCTTAACGTCGCTTTATCTCACAAACAAAGCATCGGACAGGGGACCCAAGAAAACCCACCGTCCAGCGACATTGTTCAGCATGACTCTGCTGGGGGTTGAACTTTGAAAGCCTTGTTTGAAGACAAGCACTCTGGCCACTACACAACCAAGGATGGGAGAAGAGAGGCAAGCCAAGAATACATGACCAAGACACCCGGGTAGCCAGGATGTGTGGAATACAAGGGCTTGTTATGAGAAAGGTTATGTGTAAGTCGGAAGGGGGGATGTCACGTGATCTTGAGTAGTTCAGTCATATCCTGGCAGCACACTTCTCGTAATCACGTGTGTTGACAAGCGGAGACAAGTCATTGTTGACAGTGAGTTATTGAAGCTGTGTTTTTACACTGTCAGGTTTGCTAGTACATGGTACAATGTCACAGAAATGAAAAACATAGCAGATAAACTGAAAATCACTGAGTGTGTGAAAAAAGATGACACGAAAGAGAGCAAAATACGTAAGTGCTGTATCCCTGAAGGTCCAAACAGAAACTAAGAAATGTTGTGCATGTTATAGAAAGTGATGTAGGGCTGCAAAGAAAAACAACCAAGTTAGGTGAAAGAAGTGAACTGGATGAATGACTTTACAGATAGATTTAATTAAAATGAGTGAAGGTGTACCATTGTCTAGGTGAATTTTGAAAACTCAAGCTGTGAAGTTTCACAATTATTTGCATGGAAACACTGACTTCAAAGCTTCAGAAGGGCGGTTTTCACGATGGAAATCTTGCCACGGAATACAGCAGGCAAGCACTGAAGGCGAAGCTCGATCTTCTGACAGTGTGTCTGCAGCACAATTTCCTGCAAAACTGCACAAGGTAACAAGTAACGAAAATTTGACAGATAAAAAGGTGTATAACTGTGACAAAACACCTTTATATTTTCAGCTACTTTTGACAAAATTTCTAGACCTCCAAAATTCTACAAACAAGTTGGGATTCAAACAGAATAAGGATAGAGTTACTCTTCTTTCTGCCATCAAAAAATCAGGTAGTTACAAACTTAAACCACTCTGTATAGGAAAAAATGCTTCAAGAATGTTAACACAAAGTCATTGCCTGTTACATACATGCACACAAAAAATGCATGGATGACAGCTTAAGTATTTGTATTTTCCAAGTGGTTCAATGAAGAGTTTGTTCCGTCAGTGAAAAGCCACCTGCAGTAACTCAACCTAGACGAAACAGCTATATGACACTTTCATCTGCAAGATGGAAAAATAAAAGTTATGATTTTGCCAAAAAAATACCACTGCACCGATCCAGTCCCTCGACCAGAGTATTAATAGCATTTATAGCTCACTGTCGATGATAACTCAGCGCAATTGTGGAGGATTACCTTAAATTGCTTAACCTCAAGTGTATAGCATATTCCGTGGGACTAGCGTGGCAAAGTGTTACCCAAGCAAACATTCAACATTGTTGGAAAATTGTTATTTTTCCTTCAGCAAGACGAAGAACTCAATTGTTGACTCAAACATAACTTTGGATAACCTAGTGAATTAGGCTGAATGCGACAGTAGTGATCGTATGTCGGAGACTGTAGACGAGCAAGACATTATTGCAGCTGTGCAGGACAAGAATGACGGTGAAGAAGACAAATATGAAAGTGAAATGGACGAAACGGAAGTGCAAAGTGTAAGGCAAGTAATCAACAACATTGATAAAGTCATTTTGTGGTTGGAAAGACAAAGTGAACCTTATCATGTTCCATTACTTCATGTGGCAAACTTAAAACATTATGCACAACAGAAACACACTGCATTAGTATGTCAAACAAAAATGTCAAATTTTTTAAAAGAAAAGAAT
The DNA here is from genome assembly GCA_003012365.1 of Medauroidea extradentata. Taxonomy (NCBI): domain Eukaryota; kingdom Metazoa; phylum Arthropoda; class Insecta; order Phasmatodea; family Phasmatidae; genus Medauroidea; species Medauroidea extradentata. Next base: position 80,203 of record PNEQ01003575.1, on the reverse strand, counting down.
AGGCTTAATACATTTTAGTGATTATCATTTACAGAATGTACCATAATTAGTAGTGTAAATGCTCCAACATTGTAAATGTAAAATTGACGGCAGTTTTTTTATTTACTGTCTGTCCCGCCACATACTGCACAGTCTTGACAAAAACAGGAGCAGTATAACATTGGTGGGTGTGGTGGGATAGCTGGCTGAATTATGATGCCAGAGGGGGAAGAGGTGGGAGTGAATGGTAAGGCGTGGAGACGTGCAGATGCTGGAGTGAGCGGAAAAATGATGCCGGAGGGGAGGGAACGTGCACGTGTTTACGCACCACACAGGCAGAGCAAGAGTCAATTGAATCTGCAGCAATGCTGTGTGTAAGGCACAACAGATAGCCCGGTGTTTAAACATTCCACTCCAGAATCTTCCCATTTAGTGTGGGGTGCTTATACAAACTGTGCTTTCATTCAGATTTTATAACATGTTCTATAGCTTGTTTCACGTAACTCTTTCCTATTTTAGAGATAGTATGGAAATAAGGTGTTACTCACCAGAGCACTATGAAATGACGTCTGACTAGTTATTTTGCAGACAATTTTCAATCTATTCAATAATTCTTCAAAATAATCAAGTGCTTCGTCTCTTGACTTGATTTTAGTGTATCTGGGAAAGGTGGGAGGTAACAATCGTTGGTTCACCAAAGGATCAAAGCCCATAATACTGGGATGATCAGCTGTAACATAAACAACAGATCATATGCCCAAAAAAATTTCAAAATGTGACATTAAAATAAAAACTGTTCTAAATAATTTACTATCAAAAAAATTAATTTTATTTTATGCACACATCACCTATGGCTATACACTAGAGTAAAATAAAGACAATGATGCTCCAAATGTGATTACATACCAACACCATCTAAAGACAATAATAAGTCCTTAGGTTTCCTGAAAAATTTAAATGACTTAAATTGAATCAGACCAGCCCCGTCCACAGCCTATAGCCAAACCATTTTGGAACATAAGAATGTTAACTCTGGCATGTATGAATGGATTAACGAGATGATGCAAGAATAAAATAACAACATTAATTCGAGAGGACTTACTATACTTCAAACAAAATGTTAAAGATGAAAATGTGAGTTGTGTGTTTGTATTTACAACATTTACTGAAAACAAAAGCACACATACTTGTGCACTTACATTAAGCAAGGCTTATTTATTGGTTGTTCACCAGCATGAACATCAAAATTGATTAATGAGGCATATGCAAAGTATTTCTTCTTAATGAAACACATATTCTATATTAACTGTCTTTCTTGGTATCTGCCTATCATGCACTTTAAATACACTGCAGTCTGTTTGTAAATAGATATTTTTTACTAAACTATTCCATGTACGCCATTTGTGCTAATGTACGAAAATAGAACACTCTTCAGACAAGGACAGAACATAACATTTAATGACTACATATTAGTTAACTATTATAATTGCCGTAGTTCTTATGTCTATGCATTATCCTATATTTCTCAAAGTGAAGTGCAGGAGAAAATATTTTAGCAAGTAAGATTTTGAGGCCTGGTGAAGGGTTGTATGAAATTAGTACTGGAGCAGTGCCAGAATAAAGTAAGAGGCAAAACACGAGATTCCTGAGAAAACTCGCGGACAAATGGCATTGTCTGGCACGATTTCGAAATGCAAAAATTTGGAATCAAACGTAGATCATGTACCTAGTTGCTGCATTTACTACTATCAATTTCAATTCATTGGTATTTTAAACAAAATTTTTAATATACTGACAATATCAAAACAAAACATTGATGGTTTTGATAATATCATAAAACAGATATAGGCATGTTTTAAAAATTTGATATGTCAGACTTTTTAATTTAAATATTAATAGTTACAACCATACTACAAAATAAAAATATTGACTAGCCCTACTAATAATCCCCTGCATAATGTTCAACAAGTACGTATTTAGGCATGCAGGTACCTTGGAAACATTATTTCAAAAATTTAATTGCATAAAAAAGTAAAAAAATAAATATAATTTCATGATATTAATTTAGAATCAGGAAGACATGAAGAGAGGAGTAACTTAATAAAATATTCAATTTCATTGTATTAATTTAGAATTAGCAAGCCAGGAAGAGAGAAGTGCTTTCATAAAATACTCAACTTCGTGATATTAATTTAGAATTAGGAAGCCAAGAATACAGGAGCGATTTCATAAAATACTCAATTTCATGATATTAATTTAGAATAAGGAAGCTAGGAAAAAAAGAGTAGTTTAATAAAATACTGAATTACATGATATTAAATTAGAATTAGAAAGCCAGAAAGAGAGGAGTGACTTCAGAAAATATTCACTCAATGGCATGATATTAATTTAGAACTAAGAAACCAGGAAGAGATGAGTAATTTCATAAAATATTCAATTTCATGATATTACAGTAATTTAGAATTAGGAAGCCAGGATGAGAGGAGTGATTTTATAAAATACTCAATTTCATAATAATTTAGAATTAGAAAGCCAGCGGGTCTATTTTGACTGCGTCGCAAAGCAGTTTTGCTATCGTTAACCACCCTAAATAAGACTTTGCGATGAAAGCTATTACAACGCCCTCTCTTTGCGACTGTGAACTGTCCACGTGACGAAAACATATCGCAAATCATTCACAAAGCCTGTCACAAACTAGCACGCCATATCGAGGGGACGCTATGACTCACAAAGTGGATTTCTATGATAAAATGTTGGACATTTTCCTTGAGTTGCCTTAACCGCACACATTTAAACAACTGTAATTAATTTTATTGGCATATAAACAGTGCGATACATACGTTACATCAATATTTATGATTCAAAAATTAGTTTTACTAACAAAAATTACCAATTATTTAAAAAATTACACAACATCTGTAAAAGAAACATAGATTTCAATATGATTTGACAAACCAGTTTTGTTGCACAATTTACATTTTAAAAATATGAATCTACAAGACTGTCAATAAAAACATTTATTACAGCATAACTTAAACAAAAGTATAACCAACACGGAAATATTGAATTAATAACATTTTACAGATACGCTTCCTGTAGTCTCGTGTTGGAATATTGGTTAGCATCTGCAAACTTCCCCCCCCCCCCCCAACCCACATGCAGTTGTTCTTACACTCACAATTCAATTCCGAGACAATTAACAGACAAAATAAGTAATATTTTATTTTAAAATACATATTTGTTGTAATATTAATACATTACTTTAACGCATATTTTTTTCAAGCAATTATTCACTACCTTTACTGTACATGTAATACTTGGGCGAAAAAAGACTCATTCAAATGTAGTTAATAATTATGTCTCATAGCTCTTGTCGTAAATGTAAACACTGTAAACTGTAATACAGAAGAACCATACATTCTCCAATATTAACTCAAATCTATAAATGTATCATTTCATTTCTTACTATGGTCAATTTTCATTTATTTTGTTTTGTACATGTCTTCATTTCAGTGTTTTCACAAAGGCCAACATTACATAGGAGGAATGATCTTTAGAGATTTTTTTTGAAAAACAATGCACAATGTGAATGATTTAGGTTACTTCCCGAATTCAAATTACAGTTTAAAAATATACCGCTCTTCAAAAATTTCTTCTCTTGTATACAGCACTGCTAAATAAAAACTAAATTTTGTGACGGAACTCTCACCGACATCTAGCGGAGGATACATAAACCGTTACCTAAATATTAGGCTAGGTGACATAGAGGATCATAATTAACCACGAAAAGAGAAATTTCTGTCGCTGTAAACAGTAATTTTCAAATATATATTTTTAAAAGAGAAATTTATCCACAAAAGCAGTGCCAACTGCCGTCGCTGAGAGCAGGTTGTCGCAAACTTTTTGCGTACTCACAAAAGATAATGACACTCACAAACGAGGATAGTCATAATCATGACATAACTATCTAAAGCACGATGCATCGCAAAGTTGCATGCAGTCGCAAACTAACGACGCAGGGTCATGATAGATCCGCAGGAAGAGAGCAGTGACTTCACAAATTACTCACTCAATTTCATGACATTACTTTAGAATTAAGAAGCCAGGAAGAGAGGAGTGATTTCATAAAATACTGACTATGTGCTTGCTAGTGATATTGTGGTTCAACTTATGTACATTTAAACATAGTACAGAAATAATTTTTCAGCTTACACATCAATAACGCCCATAACAGCACAGCTTACAGCATCATATTTGACCATATTTTCCTGCTAAATTATTTCATAAGTTTAACTGATAAACCAGATTATTCATCCATAAAGGGACATAATATTCATGATAAAAAAAAACAATTGACAATACAATCACTCAATTATTAAGGAATGTACTATATAACAAGTTGTTCACATGCACTGGTGCAAAAACATAAACACACCTGTACACACGTACACACACACGCACGTGCGCACACACACACGCATGTGTGCACACACACACACATGCACGCACACACACACACGCACGCGCACGCACACGCACACGCACACACACACACACACACATACACAAAAATTAAAAATTGAAATAATTCAATACATTGTATCTGTAAACTATTATTTCGACTTTAACTAGTCTTGTGAACACATATGTTACACTTGGCAGTTTTGAAGCTGCAAGATGAATCAAGTCAGACCTTAATATAATATTGATATCACATATGGGAAAGCAATCATGTTTTGGGATTTATGCTCGAATATACTCCACACAGAAATTCCAGGTATGTGCTGCATTCCACAAAAAACATAATTTCAGTTTATAACTGAATATATTCTCATAATTTCATGGCTTGTCAGGCAGTAACAGTCTGGGTCCATTCCACTTTGTGAAGCAACCAGCCTGCGTTTGGGGTATACTTTTTCGATAAGTGAGTTGTGTGTTTTCTAGGGTTTTTGCTTTGAGTCCCTGTTGATGTTTATTTTTGGATAAGTGATGCTAGCCAGTGATACTAACACTTCAGAACCAAGAGCTGGCCAGCCTAGCGTCAGTTAAGGGTAGATGATTAAATTGCTAGTTTTTATATAATTGTAAGTTTCAGGAGTATTTGTTTCATTAACAATTCAATGTATGTCGTTTTAAACCTAGTAATCTTTTAAGAAAGTCATTTGGTTAATTAATTTAAATATTATAATTTTGCTGAACAGAATATCACCTATAAAACCCACTCTCTAAACGTAAAACCGCTATTGGGCCTGGCGAAACAGTACAGTAACAGAAAACTGCGTCCGGATGTAATTGCTAATGATTAGTCTTTTCATTGTAATATTTTAATGTCAAATAGTGTGTTCTTAAGCCTTGAGTTAAAATTATTCTGAGTTCAGTTTTCAGACGTAACATGAATTTAAAATAAATACGTCTTGGTGGACTTTCCTGAAATGGCATAAAAATTGAAGCAATTTTGGACTCTTTGAAATTTTACGAGAAATTGATCTTTTAAAAGTTACCGCAGTTGGAAAGTTCTTGGTATTTATTTTAAAGACACGTAAATGAGTTCGGCCAGCTCGGCCATGGTGCCGCGGAGGCGACACCAATAGGGGTTCACAGACGATACTGCAGGTTTACTTTTATTTAATATTTTTTTCATTGTAATAATTATCCAGAAAAATTGTAAAATACGTCATTGCGCTCAGCAGAATTTTGCTGATTTTTCTGTAATTTTAGTTTGTTTATTTTGTATCCAGACTGGTTATTTGGTCTCACTAGAATGTTACAGAACATTTTACCGGAAAGAAAGCCGTTACGGTAGTTTCGGACGCCATTGCGGTTGCCTAGGCTGGTCACTTTGTTCTGGACTGTCGAGGGAGACGGACGTGTCACATTGTGCGGGCTTGGCACGTAGTAAGAGTATCTAGCCAAGGAGAGAGGACGAGAGCCATGGGGCCACGATGGAAGGCAGTGAAAAGACTTGCTAGTATTTTAATTTATTAATTAACATCATGGTGTCCAGCCAGATTACAGAATAAAATTCCCGTACATTTCCCGTACATTTCCCGAATTTTCCTCGAAATTCCCGTACAGAACAAAACTAATAATAAAAAAAAAAAAAAACGAGATTTCATTCAAAGGGTCATTTTCTTGCACCACACAAGCAATAAATACTGTACCTTGTTTGCTCGTGTATCTTACACACTTC
>PNEQ01003575.1:0-73034 GCA_003012365.1 Medauroidea extradentata | reverse complement strand
ACCATCAGAAAGACATGTTAATGACTTTTAAGAATTATTGTTTCAGACAAATATTTTATTTTTCCACCTCGCGAAAATTCCCGGAATAAAACTAGTTCCGCGAAAATTCCCGTACATTTCCCGTACATTTCCCGCCAAAATTCCAATCCCGTACATTTCCCGCTTTTCCCGCATTTCCCGATCGCTGGACACCATGTAACATTCACGCATTGATATAAACTTACAGCGATACCGACCACATGGCCGGCCCAGTATCAGTAACTGAGGTTATGTTTTAGTTCAGCATGTGCTAGTTTTCTTTGAGTTTGGTTACATTTTGGGTCAATTATTTTCCCGTTTCATTTTATGTTTATGTAAAAGAGTGAGTGTACGTACTGATGTAAGTGCGGCTGTGTTACTTTTTTTAAAAAAGGAAAAGATAATAACAATGGTCTGTTGATTGAACCCCGTGTTTGACTACCATTCAGTATGCGTCCACCCTTCGATACCACGAACATCTGAGATAAGAGTAGCTCACCGCTGAGGCCGGATTATTTGAGAGGACTAATAAGTTTACATTTTGATATTTTAATAAAACACGTGGGCAGCAACAAGTGGGGAGCATCAGTACCACCACATCTGGTGCCGCAACTCGTGGGTCATAGTACTCAGTGCATCAGTACCACCACATCTATCGCCGCAACACGTAGGGCATAGTATGCAGCGCATCAGTACCACCACAACTTAAAGTCACAAAATGGCTAATCGTAGCAGCCTACAAGCAAATACTGCAATCTTACTTGACACAAAACTTAAAAAAACTACTGTCACAGCAGCACTCACCCTCAGTGTTGGGTTGAACTCCGTAGCAAACTGTTTTTTGCATTGATGACAACATCTCAGAACAGCCAGTGAGAAGACGTAAACAGTCATTCAGAACCTGATGCTCCCTGCGACCCAGACAGCTCAATACTTGATACAGCAGTCGCATGAACTTGATGCGAGAATATACTGCCACCATGTCATCGTGCTGCAACACAGTCTCGTTGCATTTTAAACTGACAGTAACTGCTTATATACAAAAATGTTATTGTAATACTCAACAAATCATGATACACGTGGTTCGGGGTAACGTGAGCACTCAAAAAAGCCCTGATCAACTTATATTTTCTGCCAGTTCATAGCCTTCCACTGCATGTAACAAGGTGTCTACTCAATTTGAATTATGAAATTCCCACTTTTTTCCCGGACATTTTTTTAAGATTTTACATATTTCTGTAGGGTGTTAAGAACACTTAAGCCTCTGCTACATTGAGACGTCAAAACTTTTGGCTGTGACGCTGCCTGCCGCCGGCGCTGTAACTGTTTGTTTCATGTCACACGGCACTCACAGGGTGTGACAGCTGCACATATTAAAAAGTCGCCCACAATCAGCGTGTTTACAAATTTTTTTTTTTTAACATTACAGTTGTGTATTGAAAATTACGGATTCAACAGCACGTCAAAATAAAACACAGCTGAATGTTCACAGGAGTGGCAGTTACGCTGTCCATTATTTAACACAAAGCTCCCACAGAAAGCCCTTCTTTAAGTGTAAACAGATGCTGACAACTCTCTTGAACTGTCAACCCTTGTCTGTGTCAACTACTTCTGCCCCTTCCTCCTTCCTTTCATGGCTACAGCAACCAGTTTCTCTCTCTCCCATCCTGCCATCCCCTTTCCACACTTCCAATGACATGGGTTAAAAATGAAGAGACGTAAATACGACCAGAACCTCACGCCACTGTACTTAGTCCAGCACCTACAACAAAACATCGCTAGCCTACAGTCCTGGCGTACAATATAAAACATACTTCATAACAACATCAGCTGACACTAAATAAATTATCAACACACACAAACTTGTTCAACAAGAACACATTTTTCAAGATGAATACCTTCTAGCCCTTCCAGTCAAGAGATCTGGGTTCGATTCCAGTCAGCTAAACTTATCACCAATGCTTCTGTCTGGTGGTCGTTAATCATGCGACGTTGCCAGTTCTCTGCTTCGTGCATCACAGTTAATGTCACATATGATTGCTATTCTATAAACTTTAGTATGAAAACAAAGTGGAACTTTTGATGTGACAAAAGCATAATCTTCAGCACATCCTTTGTTCAACATAAAAAAAAAAAACATTTTCAGTTAATCTGTACAATGCAACAAAACTAAGACGTATCATTTGTGATAACCTGAACATAAAAGGTACCTTAAAAAAAATATTAAAAAAACACTGGCACATAGGATATCTGATGACTATAGTACATAAAAATTACTTATAATTTTAAGGAAAGGGCACATAACTCAAACATTCAGTAGAACATGTGTCTAAAATTACTGAATTAACTATCAATACTCATAGCCATTGCATTACGCCCGTAGTCAAGTATGTGTTAGTAGGTTAATGAAAAATTTTATGCACACTATCACTCGAGTATTACTTTTCGAATGAATGCAAACACTGTCTTTACTTCTGAAGTTCTTTTAACTGTTCTTCGATGGCAGGAACTTCCTTTTGAGTTTCAGATAGCAGTTTTTGCTTCTTACATTCCAGTTTTTTAGCCTTCATTTTAGCTATTTTTTTTCACTTGCTGCCTTTTCCTCTGCTGAGAGTCTGCTTCTTCTGTCACTCATGGCCTGCTACTATCTCACATTAGCATTTTTCATAGACAAGATTAGTTGCTTCGGTATACTGAGGGCCGTATCCATAAATTGCTTTTGAATGACAACCAAATGCCCACTAATGCTTTCTCTATGGGGATAGCAGTTGGTTGTCATTCGAAAGCCGTTTATAGATATGGCCCTCAGAATTCCAAGATGTCCAGCACCTTTTACAGCATCATACACAACACGCTGAGCCATGAATAAGTCTTCTTTGAGGTTCTCGACGAGAATGTCACCATTTATCGAAAACCCTCATTCAAAACTGGCATTGTCATGAGACAATGAAAGCAAAAGCTTCACCAATTTTGCCAGGCTGTCACTACGCGGTGCAGTTTTGCTTAACAGGGAAGTCCAAAAGTCATCCAGCCTGACTTCTTGAGTGTAAGATTTCATCTCTTCCAAATCAGTTTCATGAGAAATTAAACTTCTATATTCTCTATCTGGACTCTGTATTGTGCTAGCAGGAAGCAAGTTGGCATTCAATATAATATCAAGAGCTGCTGTTAATTGTTTCACCATTGCATCACACGCAGATCCAATTTTTTAGGGTTCAAAAATGTCAGAGCTTCAGTTAAGGGGTACTTAAGAGGACACCGCTCCATGATCTTGTCTACTAAAAACTGCAAACATGTCCTACACTGTTGACGAAAAATCAATACTTCTTTCCCTTTTACGCTTTGCATTTTCTTAGGGCAGCACGAGTGGCATACCCCAGATCAATATCTTTTGCATGTTTCAGGTTGACGTACAGGCCACTTTCTTTTTTCTCAAGTTAGTAAAGCTCAGGGTTTTCATGAGAGTCCTTTCACGACTTCTGGGTAATAAGCAGCTATGCAAAAATAGGAGTCAATGCTGAACTCAGAATAATCATGAAATAATGTCTCAGACACATTTGCAAAACACTTATAAAATTACGTTTACGTAAGATACTTGACACAACCACTTGAAATTCATTAATATTTGTTGGCACTGAGTAGCACAAAATTATGTGAAGCAAATGACATTGGAACAGTAAAGATGGCTATCCTCACATGGAGAAATCCCTTGCTGGCTTCATGCTCACTCAAAACTAAATTCTCAAAAATTATGCTGGTCACTTCTTTAAACGGCAACATAAACTTCGGCAAAAATATGCTCACTAAACTAAACGCTCCCTATAGCATCTATTTTATGTTGGCGGCAGAGAACACCCCATCTGGGCTGAGTTCTGCCGAAATACGTCTATATTCATTCGAAATTCAGGGAAGAAGAAGCATGAAATTGTCTCGAAGTCGAGGCTACAAGGATGTTCCTTCACACCGAGGTTCGAAACCTCGTCAGTGCTTAGAGAACATGTCACCAAAACTCATTCCAAAGTGAAAGAAAACAAAACTAGATTAACTTATAATTCATACAAATACATTTCGAGAGAGTATTTCCTAACTATAAATAAAATTACAATGAACAAGAAAAAAAAAATGAAGATAAAGATTTTAAAATAAATTATATAATAGGTAAAACCTATGGGGCGTACTTACATAATTATTTAAAGTTCATATAAATTAATAAAATCATGTCTTGAAGTGTTTCTGAAGGTACATAATATAACCAAGAAAAAAAAAAAAACATGAAATACTGTAATTACATATTACAACATGGATACCAACACCTCTGTCACCATCAGACTAGGGAAATAAAGTATGTTCTATCAGAACAACAACTTGAAATTCAATCTGTCAAGGATACATCAATGATTAAAATTATAACTTGCATGGTGGTGGTAGACGCCCCAAAGACCCCTATGTCTGTTAGGTTATAATAACCCCCAAGAGTAACAATTAATGCTAGTGATCATAGTACTAATAATACAAAACTGACCTCTGTGTGGACACCTACAGTCACTGGCTTGCTGGAGCTACGAATTTTCCTATGCAACTCATCTTCTACTTCCTTCAACATACCAAGAGCACGTGGTTCTGATACATCTGGATTTAGTCTGTAGCCATACACAAGGGGCTGGAAGTCTTCTTCCTCATAAACCAGGGCTCTACAATATGTATTGCTATATTAGTGTATATATATTTTAAATGTAAAGACAAAACACCTGAAATAGTTGTACCGCATACTGCATTCTCAACATACTGTAATCTAAGTACAGCCACCTGAGAATTTGACAGTTCTATGTCTGAAGGCTATGTGATGGACACAGAACACTCCCATTCTAAGACACTGATACACATGTTTAAATTTTCCTGGCATAAATCTAATTGATTGAAGCAGCACATGATTTCTGAATGGCATTTTCACAATTTTTTCTTAACCATCATATATTTTGTTTGCCTTCTTAAAATTTCTTTTCATAAAATGTTAAGAAAATCAACATGGTTCATCCTTAAACACTGTTTTTTCAGCATACATTAATTGCTATCCTAAACCCATAATAATCAATTAAGTACAAGTTAGGTAATGAAGACATAAAGAGTGTTTAGTTAAATTATTTCAGATTGGAATAATGGGGGTAGACCCTAGAAAACCATTTAATATTTACATGATTCTTCAGAAATAGTTCGGCACCAAACGCAACCACATAAGGTAATAATTCTGTGTGTATTTTAATTTTCAAGTTATTGAGCTTTGAAAATGCAATACGTATTTTCAAACGCCACCGCAAACATTGGAAACACATTCTTATTGGCTAACACACATATGACAAAATTGGACAGTTGTTTTTGTTTGTCGCCCGACCGCAAGTCATTATAGTGGGTTTTGTAATCTTCCACTGACTTAAAAAACTGGGCAAATTTAATGGGCCAGGTTACTTAAAAGCTAATTTGTAAAAGTTGTCAATGCGTGCACCATTAATGTTGAAGATTTTCTAAGTTAATAAGAAAGATTTCACTACTAAAGTGAGTTGAGAGGAGTGAAGACAGCAAGGTTACTTCCACACATTGCAACATTTCAGTGGTAGGTTTGAGATTATGTCAGTTTAATTCAAATTCTGAAGTGATGATAACTTACTATTAATCAATTTTATTGTGTCAAATCTGCTCAGGAATAATAAATCTTGTTTTAATGTCAACCGTATGAAGGTCACATGCATCCAAAAAAAATTAACCTACTGAGCTAACAGTTCGAATGTGTTTAATCAAATCTGCTAGCTATTACAGACTGGTGATCAAGTGTTTCAATTGTGTGAATTGGGAAAGTAATATAACAAATTGATTTATTTATTAAAAATCAATTTTTCTTTTCAATTATTGTTACGTTGCTTGTGAGCAACCATGAGGTGAAACCTACCGTAGCAGTACTGTAATCTATTGACACATTTTGCAAAACCCCGTCCACCTCTTGAATTATTGGCCAATCACAGGTGCCTTGAACTCGCCTATTGGATAAGCTGTTTTTTCAGGCGGGGCAGTCACACAGTGGAACATCAAAAACCCAATAAATTAAACAGTTGCTGAGATTTGGTTGAAACTTTTTAACTTAAAAGAACTTATTTATTTAATGATTACAGTGTTATACGGTACACAATACGGTGAAATAACCATTGCGTACCTAAACTATACTTTTGTTGCTAATAGCAAATTGTTTCAGATTACGTTATTTTAGAAACCATGAAGTCCATCTTGTATTGTACACAGTGCTGTAATAAATGTTGTGTTTGGAGTAAAATTAATTGTATTGCTGCACAAAGAGCTACTGTAGACACTCATAACTATTCGGAGTCCCATCCAAACTCATTCTTAACACACACAACTGGGTTTAACGCAATTTCAACAACTAAACGTAAGTTGCTGTAGAGTTAAGAATAAACAGACATGCAATAACAAGTTCAATGACATCACAGGGATGTCAACATTGCTGCAATTATTTTTACTGAGCTAAAATAAACACTTTCTTTATTTATGTTTTTCTCGGGTTATGTGGATGCAACTAAAGAAAGTTTGGTACCATTACTAATTAAATTAAACATATTTTAATATAAAAATAAAATTTAAAAATAGGTAACTTCCCCATTATCTGCCACATAATATTTACAACAGTGATGAACACTTTTCTTCTTTCCATTTCCAATCATATTACTAAAATACCTTTATGTACATTGGCAATACAGTGTAAATAGCAACAAACAATTAAAGAAGTGGCTGATATAATTAAATTTATTAGCATATTTTATACGTTTCAAGAGTGACGACAATGACAAACTGCTGCCCTGTAGTTATAGTGTTGCAATACGGGGTCATAATTTTTTTAAATACAGTCAAACCCAGATTACCCACACTAATTGACAAGAGTTGATGCCACAAATAATTGAAAATTAATGCAAGACAAAGACCTACAAATCTAGCAAAATCGCTGTCCATTTTAAATTGATGCTAGACTCAGTTAAATTAAGTTTAGAATGTTGTTAAGTCGCTGTTGTAGAATCACATAATCAAAGTTCTGACGTAAAATTTAAGCTGTACTCTGCAGACCTATGAAATTACTGTTTTACTGTAGAACTTTGTTTTAAACTACCACGAGTAAGCCATACAGCAGATAATCAAGAGATGACTGTAGTGCTCTTTGTTGATAAATGTGTTGCTCGTCCATAAAAACCATTTTAGGGGAATAATTATTCACCATATCAAAAGAAAAAGAAAGCACAGCAATAGTATGATAGTCACTGATGAATACAAGCTAAAGTTTTGCTATCTAGTGTCAAAGTTATCCATATTAACTTACTACTGCACCCCCTTGCAAAACTCATAATTTTTATCAAAATCATTCAACAGCAATATATAACAAAAATAATGTTAAGAAACAAAAAAAAAATAGTTTAATTGAGCTAAAATTAAAAAAGTATACAACTTCTATTTCACACTTATGGTAATCTTAAATTCTAATTTATCACACAAGTTAACAATATTGAATATTGTTAATACAATCACCTTAGTATCGCCTTTTTTATAGCAATTCGCTCCCTGTAAAACTCACTGCTGGGTCCATACCTGCTTGCAAAAACATGCACCTACTGTATGTACTGCACTGTCTGCAGGATATCAAGCATTTGGCAGTATAACATAGGGTAAACTCTTTCTTGTTAGATCAACTGTCCTAAAAATTTCTCCATTGTTAAGGAGGTGATTTTCTGAAATAGTTTCAACCTAAATTTCTACATTATTTTGTAATGGAAAACAGCTGACAAGAATAAAGTGATTATGTTATGCAAGCGACTACAATGATCACAAAAGTAACAGACATCACACTGTACAGGTCCCAAAAAAATTTAACCAAACAATAACCTGTGCCCTGTCAATGTGCAAAACATAAAACAATCTCTCTATTACCCATTATATAAGGAAAACCATAAATCCAAGCTGGTTGGGATCAAGCTCCCTTTAAGTGCAGAAAGAAACTGACATCGTAGATAACTCAATTTACTCCAACCTTTCTTTTGAATTAGAGCAACAAACATGATAATCCAACTGACCTGTTAACAAAGTCCTTGATGATGTCAACTATTTTAAAAACACTGATGCTGAATGCCTTAATACAGCGGTCGCCTATTTGATATGGTTTGTGCAAGTAGAGGTTAGTGAACACTGTCTGAGCCAGTGAGTGACCTTCCAGCCATGACACCAAGCACGCCAGCGTGCAGTCAATAATACCAATCTGTTCAGCATACGTGAGGTCATCCAGCTTCAAAGCCCCACTCTGCAAACACAATGCAGATAATGCATGCAGTTCTGTCATATTAATCACATATATGGCAATTTGAGAGGAAAAAAAAAACAATACACCAAGACCAGTAGTTATGTACACTGACTCAGTGTAACGTAGTTTCAGATGCACCAATTATGCCATTTGTTAGTACAGCAGAAAAGGGGAAAAAAAAAACAATTGAGAAGAGTTATGAAACAGAAATAAATTAAAACTGGGCAACAGCTACTGAAACGTAACAGCAAGGAGTCATATATTTTAATTCTGGAGGATGAAACTATAATCTGCCAATGCTGACCAAGTTTATTTTATGATGTTGAATCACTAAAACATAGATGGCAATATCACACTCACATTGTGATTGTTGTTTGTCTCACTTTGCCAATCAAAGTTTGAGGGCAGGGAGAATGCAGCACCAGGTGTCAAGTCATGTTTTGATTAATATTTTCATTATGTGTATTACAAATATGTATATTGACAGCATTTGTGTTAAGTGTGATAATGTAACGTAACTTACTGTAAAGTGGTGAGAAAAGAGTGTTGTATCTGGGCTTCCAGACACGTGTTTTACTAGAATAATTTGTTGTTGATAATTTTTAAAGGAAATAAAACCTGATACTGCCATAATTTTTTTTTCTGTCATGTACAATTACATTACAAAATTATATATCTATGACAAAAATTTTACTGACAAACAAAATATTGAAGTGCCATTTATAAATGTTACATATCAAACAAACAAAGCTGAAGTAATCAAACAAGTTTGGTTCATATTAGAGTTCATTTAGATTATGTAAAAGTTGTAGTCAATGCATCTGTTAGTTTGTACGTTGTTATGCACCCTTACCCTTTCACTACTTGTGATTTCAGGCTATAACTCATTAGAACATCTGATGTTATATTTATGTATTACTCTTAAAGTATTCCTGTATATTAAAAAACAAAGTTATTTTTTCTGGCGCTCGCCTAGCGTCGGAAAAAACTCGGCTTTCGGAAGCGTGGCTGTACGTCCTTAGTACCGAAAAATTATTTTCCAAGCAACCTCGGGCTATCACGTGGTCGTCGCGCGTCTGCCCACACAGGGTTACGATGAGTAACTTAATCCAACAAAAAATTGTCCTCTGCTAACATAATCACCGACGTCGTTCTCCTTCTGCCCCCACCGGGCTCTCCGGACAGAGTCCCCTTCAACCAACGCGTCTCTGCTGGCGACTCGCACCTCCGCGCGCCTACCCTTGCCAGCCAATCGGTGTGCTCTCATTCTCGTACTGGCCACGCCCCCTAGCTTTGCCTTTCTGACTCCTGACGGCACCGACATTTATTTTTTTGTTTCTTTTCATTTGCATAAATATTACATAATTATTTACAACACAACAGTTGGATACACTTATCACAAAATTGAAATTAAAACCCTTTACCTCTTCTCAATAAATATTTTACATTGTTAGGCCAGCGCGGCCCCTGATTGGCCATTTCCTTCCCCTTGGTGTGGCCCTGCTTGTTTTGTGTCTCTAAAGGCAGAGGGAAAGAAGTTCTGCACGGGCATTTTTCACAGTCCAGAGAGTCAGTCTTGTCCCCCCATCTTTATGTCATGAGCTGATCAATGGCTCTCGTCAACCACTTTCTGGCGTCACCAAGACGTCGCTTCTCTCAACCAGAGAGAGAGAGCCTCTGTCCTTCGGAAACACAGGGTTTATTCAATATCTACCCCAAAGTACATACGTAATTTTTATATAAATATACATATTATAAATTAAACTGGCTAATTCCTAAATGCCCGTAACAACGTCTGCAGCCGAAAGAGATAGCGCTACTGTCATGGTTTGAATAGTTAACTCATCACTTTCCTCTGTACAATATTTCTCATTCTATTTTTCAATTATTCAGACCATACAGACAATGAAATGACTTAACATCTATGATGTACTAGGACAAACTAAAATGTATTATTGCCTACAGCAAAATTCTTAGAGATAATTGTTCATCAGTCCCCTAAACCTAGACATAATAAAAACAAAGTATTCAAATACGTAATAAATAAATAGTGACTAAATGATATGAAGTATAAATTAAAACCAATAGTACTCAACAAACTGACTTGGAAGAAGTCTGCACCTTGTAACAACACATCATAGTAGATAGGCATGTGTTCCGTGAACAAAACATTTTAATGTTATGGGTGTTAAGGGACACCAGTACATAAATTGTGATCTTATGTATGAGAAAATGTTTGCTCCTGTAATATTGCTAAAATTGCATGTAGTGAGTGAGTTACAGTAATTGTAAATTGAAGTGAAGAGATGTTGGTCAGCACTTGACATCTAGGTCTTTAGTGCTGGTGAGAGGTGACATGATGTAAGTACATATAGAGCACAGTCAGAATGAAGGGGTGGGAGAAACGAGAGATCCCCCGGAAAAAACCCACTGACCAGCAGCACCGGCATGGGGTCCAACCCCATCAGGAATAAAACCCGTTCACCTTGGTGGTAGGTGAGTGCTCTAGCCAATGTGCCAACTAAAATTGTAAATTGATGACTTCATTTTTTCAAAAGATAGCAGAATGGAATATTATGTATTGTGTTTGATGAGTCAACAACAGTATTTTTAAAAAGCTCAGTATATTAAATATAAAGTCTACTGCCAAATTTCACAACAGTATTAAGCTGTTTTGGGGAGTTATTATTTTTTTTGTAATTTTTTTGGCACAACCTTTTTTGTAAGAATTAGGTAGTTGTACACATTATTGTACAGAATACTAATAATGTCTGTTAAACATTTCATAAAATTGGTACAGCAAAATGGCTAAGAATAATGTAACAAATTATACAGCACGTACAAGACAAACTCTCAAAGTTTTACTTAGACCAGTTACAAATATTCTATATGTTGACCCTTTGCCACACAGACAGACAGACAGACAGACAGACAGACAGACAGAGAGAGAGAGAGAGAGAGAGAGAGAGAGAGAGAGAGAGAGTGTGTGTGTCAGTGTGTGTGTGTGTGTGTGTGTGTTTATATATATAGAGACACACACACATATATATTGGTAGTCCAATTCTGCCCACACCCGACCCAACATACTAGGAGTGATAGCAAGAATAGCTGCCCCGATGCAGTGTCGCAAGTCTTCAAGGTTCTGTGGTTGAGGTGGAACATAAACAATACTGTTGCCCACCCCCTTTAGAGCTTCAGTTTAACGTCACTTTAGTGCTCAGAGTCGCAATACATACATAAAAGATGCGTGTTAATGGGCTTGTCACCTGAGAGGGTCATATTACCACAGAAAAAACCATGCACAAAGTTCATAGACTTAATTTATTTACGTGATGAACACTTTCCAACACCTTTGTGAACAAGATCACATAAATTACCTGCCTCATATAACCCTATAATACAGTATATTAAACGGTACACAATCCCTACTAATTCCCGCTCAATCACCTCAAAACATTCAAATTACATAATCATGGTACACCATAAAGGAAATAACTCGTTACATTAATACACAGACCTATCAAATGCATATGCCGACGGGCCAGACACGCATAGGGAATTCTTTGAAAGTCAAACCTCCTTAATCTACTTTCACAACAATTTGGTACAAAGTGGTAGATCATAGGAACAAGCAATTTTTTTGTCGTACGTTTATCTGTTCAATTCAATTAGTTATACACGTCCACACACAGGTCTTGCTATTCACCACTAAGCGACCAGAGTTTGAGTGTTTTCACAAGTTCACTACATCCTACACAAGAAAACACTAGAGCCACAGTAGCCAAGTGAACCAAGTCCTTGCACTTTAAAACATAAAACATGATGAATCGGGCTAGGCATAACTGTCCCCGAAGCTCTTAAGTGGGAGCTTTGCAAAGTACCCTTGATTACTGCTTTAGGCACGACAGATGACACCGCAGTAACGATTGCCGATACTTTGTTAATCCACTTAACGTAGCCTAAGTGACTTGAATCATAAGAAGCAGGATGCGTCTATCTCTGAGGTTAACGAGGCCCACCAGCCGAACGCTATACGTTAATCGTTAGCGAATCCTTCGACTGGTCATAGGCGGGTCCTGTTTGACTGCTGCCTTCCCATGCGACTATGGTGGAATGATACATAAGTACAATATATACCAGACATCGCATACTCCTTAATGCCTTAATGAACACCACGCCATGCAAAATATGGCTTCCGTGTAGCCTGAACCACAGCTAAACCCAGGTCCTCCATTAGAGTTGTTCACATCAACCTCGGTAAAAGGCCATGCTGTCGCCCCGGTAAACTAGCGGTCGTGATTTCGCCGGGACATCTTGCACAGGAACGAACCACTTTGCCTCACTCGAATCCGCTCTCGATCTTTACCACCTTCCAATCTCACTCCCACCGCTCAAGTGCCTCTACCCCTTCCCTCGACTGCCTCGTAATCCCCCCCCCACCTACGCTAAATTCTGAACGCACCCGAACAAGGCCGATCTTCCACGAACGCGCATCGCTAACCCCTCCCCCCCTCCCAACTGACCCGACCCGAGGCCTTTAAGGTCACAACTCCCCTTCCCTTAAGTATACCTGGGAGTAGGCAAACTAAGGACCACATCAGATGATCCTTTGGATGTACGGTTTTAAGTGGCTAACGTGAGCCTTCTTGGTATCCGTTTTACCATCCTGACGTTCCAACTCTACGGTACACGGGCCCAGCTTCTTCACAACTACCCATGTGCCTTCGTATTGAGGTGACAACTTAGAGGACACTTTGTGATTCAGAACAAACAACTTGAAATATTTACACAAAACTAAATCTCCCACCTCATAAGAGTGATCCCGCCTGCCTAAATTGTACCTCTGAGACACCACTCTTTGCGCTTCCTCTAAACGTTCCTTCACTCATCTGCTTAACGCTTCCCTTTCCCTTTCAGTTATGCGATCATCCATTGTACCCATACCCCACACGTTTAAGAAGGGATCTCTGCATCGCCGTCCAATAAACACTTCACTAGGGATTTCCCCCGTGCTCTCATGAGTGGCATCATTCATGCCAATATTTATCCACTTGATCTCCTCATCCCAGGTATCATGATGAGGATGACAAAATATCCCCAAGGTGATCTTGATAGTGCGTTTAACTCACTCGGCCATATTACCCTGCGGATGATAGGGCAACTACAGGAATGCTTAATGCCCCATTAAAAACACATATTCCTGAATTCTGATGACTTGAAAAGGGGGGGGGGGGGGCATTGTCAGAGACCAACTCCATGGGAGGTCCCATGATTTGCCACACTCTGTCCTCTAAAGCGGCAATTAAGGAGCTTGATTTTAAATTCCTTACCGGGAGCACGAACACAAATTTCGAAAAAATGTCCAGAACTACCAGGATGGCTACCTTCCCTTTCTTAGTTCTAATCACTTGGCCGAACACATCCACATGGATCTTGGCCCAAGTGTAGCACGGCAACTCTGAGGCGTATTAACCCACCTTGGCATTGAGGCCCGGTTTAAACTTTTGACAATGGTCACATCCCGTAACATATTCGTCCACCTCCTTCCTCCAACCTTCCCAATAAAAGTCCTTTCCCACTCGTTCTTGCGTTTTGTACATGCCCAAATGCACCCCAAAGATAGCATCATGAAAATACTTGAGGATCATTCTATGTACTCCAGTTGGATCAAACACCCTTTCCTTCTGGCGTGGTTTACTTTTCTTTCGGCAAATAAGACCATTCCTCACCACGTACGACATTTTCAATCCCGCTTGAAACTGTCGTCTGATTTCCTGACACATTCAAGATCGCTAGCCTGATGTTTTTCGTTGGTAAGAAAAGACTCAGGACAACTAAGTAAACTGGCTACTACCTCTGATTCTTCTGTCTCCTCTCGAAAGAGGTTGCCGTCCTGCATCCTTGACAAGGTGTCTGCCACTATGTTTGCCTTACCGCTCACGTGGTGTACCTTAAATCGGAACCAAGACAGCCTTAACACCCATCTCCCCAATTTTCCCATTTGTTGGGGGTGATTCAGTATCCAGCCTGATTGTCCGTATATAGATCAAACTACCCCCCCCCCCCCCATCCACGTAATGTTTAAATCATTCCATGCCGAACAGGCAGGCAAGACATTCCTTTTCATAGACACTTAGGTTCTGTTCGCATCTGGTAAGCACCCTACTGGCATAGCACACAGGTCTTAAATCGTCATTGTCTTCACGCCCTTGGCTTAACACCGCTCCTAGAGCTTTAGACGACACATCCACGTGCAGGCTTAACCTCTTGTTAAAATTGGCCAGCTGCAAGACTGGCTCACAGCACAACTTCCTTTTAAGTTCCTTGAAGGCACGTCGCTGTTCTAATCCCCATTAAAAAACGGCACCTTTTTTTTTTTTCAACCTATTTAAAGGCTCCGCAACGCTAGACAAATCGGTATGAAACGGGTATAATACCCCATCATACCCATAAATATTTGAATTCCTCTCACCAACCTAGGTGCAGCGAAGTCCACTACAGGTTGAATTTTCACTGGGTCGACACGCAAGGTCCTCCCCGAGATGACGTAGCCTAAAAACTGTACACTTCAACACCCTAACTCCACTTTTTTGAGATTCACCGTCAGTCCGACGCTCCTCAATTTACTCAACACCGATTGCACATCCTCCATATGCTCATTCCAGGTGTTGCAATAAAAGTCATCCACATAGTGTATCACACACATAAATTTCAAATCAGAGAGTAGACGATCTAGTACCCGGCTGAGGACTTGGCTGCCGAAATTAAACCCTACTGGCACTCTATTAAATTCTTACTGTCCCCACGGTGTACTGAATGCCGTATATTTTTTACAATCTTCGTTTAGTTTGACTTGAAAAAAACTATTGTTCAAGTCGAGAACACTGAAATACTGGGCTGTTCCTAAAAATTGCAGAGTCGTTTCCACCGTGGGTAGGGAAAAGGGGTCCACCGGGACCCTTCGATTCAGTTCAGCATGGTTAACCACCACGCGATAGTCCTTTCCCCCCGGTTTCTCAAACAAGAAATTCGGGGAGCAGTACTCCGCATTCGACATCCTAATTACGTCCGCTTTCTCCAATTTTTTCACTAGTTCTCTAAACCGCCCCAGTTTAACAGGCGAACATTGAAATGGTTTACTCCTAAACGGGGTTTCATCTGATACTTTGAATTTGTATGGTACTCCTTCACATGTCCCTATCTTATTCGAAATCACATCATTAAAGTCCTCTAGTAATGATTGAATATCATCACGTTCCTTAGCCATCTCCTCACTCACACACCCTACCTCTCTAACCCTCCCATTAAGCAATCTTACTGTCTTGTTCCTATTAAAACCAAAACTAATTACCCCAGCCCGAACATTAATTAACAATTGCGTTTTGCCCACCAAATCCAATCCCAATAACATCGGCACACACAGGCCGGGTATCACCCCAAAGTAATGATTCCAGGAATACCCTGCAATTTTCACTCGGCATGACACAAACTTCTGACACTCAACTCGCATCCCATTGGCAAACACCAAACGTTGTTTCATCCCTTTGACTGCCGCCCAAGTCCCCTTTTTTTTTCGTTCCGCAAACCATTGCTCATTCACCATACTAATTCCTGATCCAGTGTCCAACAATGCTTTTACCTTTCCTCCCAAGGTTTCAATCTCTCCTAGATTACCCCATTCTCCCCGTGGCATTTCCTTGTTATAGTCCCTAGCCCCACGCATAACTAAGCACCCCCTTCGTTTCCCGGGCACTCTACACGTTTGTGTCCACGCCTCTTACAGCGAAAGCACACCCGATCTTCAATGCGTACTCTCTCCTTACCACAATCCCTGATCCAATGCCCCGACTCGGCACAATTAGCACACCGGCCTTCCTGCTCTTCCTTATTAACAATTCCCACACAATAACTCTCTTTCCTACCCCTCCACTCTCCCCTTCTAGTCCCACCCTTGACTTCTACTTCACTCCTCTCCCCTTCCTCCAACATGTATCTACTATTAATCTCCACCGCCAAACGTCTCAACCCTACTATGCTTATGGGTTTCTCCAAATGAATGCACTTCTGTTCATTTCGTTTACACATATTATCGAGGATCATACCCACGATTTCTCCTTCTTCTATGGCTACTCTTAAGGCTTTGCCATACTCTAAAACGGATTCCACGAAGTCACCAAACTTTTCTTCTTTTCTCTGCTTACGCATCACCTTAGTTTGTACACAATGCCTTTTTACCCCAGGTGTGCAAACCTGCTCGATCAATTCGTCTAACAATGTGCCCACTGGCATGGTGTTACAGGTGTCTCGCAATATTTCGGCAAAAGCATGCCTAAAATTACTAACACACTTAAGAGAGAAACCAGGAATTATACATTTTCCGGAACTAACTTTAGCTCCCTGATCCTATTAACAGCAACAACAAATTCCAGGACACTTTCAACATCCATCCCCTTTAGGACCGGCACCTGGACCAGCAATTCTTTCACCATCTTCTCATCCAGCCAAACCAATTCACCATTCGTTTCATTCGCTAATGCCCGATTTTCACTGTCCTTTTTACTATTATTTGGCCCTTCCAAGGCCTTTTTTCGAAGTTGCGCAGCAGTTTCTTCCTCCCCAAATGGTATCTCTTTACTGGTTAAGTATAATTTTATTTCAGCACGATTAAGCTTGAAAAATTAGTCATAGTCGTCAGCCATCGTTACTGCTGGCCGATACTGTTAGTATTATGAATCTCTCAGGAGCTTCACACCGTCCACTCAACCCAGGAGCAGAGTGGCGCAGTTGTTGCCCACCCCCTTTAGGGGCTTCAGTTTAATGTCACCTTAGTGCTCAGAGTTGCAATACATAAACAAAAGATGCGTGTTAACTGTTGCCCACCCCCTTTAGGGGGTTCAGTTTAACGTCACTTTAGTGCTCAGAGTCGCAATACATATACAAAAGATGCTTGTTAACGGGCTCGTCACCTGAGAGGATCATATTACCACAGAAAAAATCATGCACGTAGTTCATAGACTTAATTTATTTACGTGACGATGACGAACACTTTCCAACACCTTTGTGAACAAGACCACATAAATTACCTGCCTCATATAACCCTATAACACAGTATATGAAATGGTACACAACCCCTACTAATTCCCGCTCAATCACCTCAAAACGTTCAAACTACATAATCATGATACACCATAAAGGAAATAACTTGTTACATTAATACACAGATCTATCAAATGCATATGCCGGCGGACCAGACACGCATAGGGAATTCTTTGAAAGTCAAACCTCCTTAATCTACTTTCACAACAATTTGGTACAAAGAGGTAGATCATAGGAACAAGCAAATTTTTTGTCGTTCGTTTATCTGTTCAATTCAATTAGTTATACACGTCCACACACAGGTCTTGCTTTTCACCACTAAGCGACCAGAGTTTGAGTGTTTTCACAAGTTCACTACATCCTACACAAGAAAACACTAGAGCCACAGTAGCCAAGTGAACCAAGTCCTTGCACTTTAAAACATAAAACATGATGAATCGGGCTAGGCATAACTGTCCCCGAAGCTCTTAAGTGGGAACTTTGCAAAGTACCCTTGATTACTGCTTTAGGCACGACAGATGACACCGCAGTTACGATTGCCGATACTTTGTTAATCCACTTAACATAGCCTAAGTGACTTGAATCATAAGAAGCAGGATGCGTCTATCTCTGAGGTTAACGAGGCCCACCAGCCGACCACTATAGGTTAATCGTTAGCGAATCCTTCGACTTGTCATAGGCGGGTCCTGTTTGACTGCTGCCTTCCCATGCGACTATGGCGGAATGATACATAAGTAAAGTAGATACCAGACACCGCATACTCCTTAATGCCTTAATGAACACCAAGCCGTGCAAAATATGGCTTCCGTGTAGCCTGAACCACAGCTAAACCCAGGTCCTCCATTAGAGTTGTTCACATCAACCTCGGTAAAAGGCCATGCTGTCGCCCCGGTAAACTAGCGGTCGTGATTTCGCCGAGACATCTTGCGCAGGAACGAACCACTTTGCCTCTCTCGAATCCGCTCTTGATCTTCACCACCTTCCAATCTTGCTCTCACCGCTCAAGTGCCTCTACCTCTTCCCCTGGCTGCCTCGTAATCCCCCCCCCATACACTAAATCCCGAACGCACCCGAACAAGGCCGACCTTCCTTGAACGTGCATCGCCAACCCCCTCCCCCCTTTTCCCGTTGATCCAACCCGAGGCCTCTAAGGTCACAATACCGTTGATATATCCTCACAAGAAAAATCGCAAGGCGTCAAGTACAGTGATTGTGGTGGCCACTTGGTCAGCGGCCGCCACACGCCCTATCCAGCGATGTGGCAACGTCTTTTCAGGTGACCTCGTACCACATAGTGGTAATTAAGTGGAGCAGTATCCTGTAGGAAGATGAAGTCCCTGCTATCAATTTCAAGTTGCGGCATGAGCCACAATTGCAGCTTGTCTGGGTACGCGATACTAGTGACAGTTCTCTCGCTAAGAAGGGGCTATAAACTGTCATGCTTGACATGGCACAGTACACGTTAACTTTTGGCAAATCCCGGACGTGTTAGAAAGTTGTAAGTGGATTCTCTATCCCCCATATCCATGTGTTGTGTAGGTTAACTTTTCCAGAGACATGAAAATTGGCTCTGTCACTGAAAATTAACTTGCTTACAAATTTGTCATCTTCAAGATGGTTACCAGTTCATTATGCTGTTGTAAATTGGTGGTGTCTTGTGAAACTTGGCACGGAAAGCTCTTTGAAGACTCACTACTGATTGGCAACGGGCAAATTCATGCACACAAAAGGCTTTCTCTGCCTGGTTTGCCGTCATTTTCAACAACTGCAATCATTAGTAGCACCGCCGGTTATTTTTGACAATACCTGAATAGTGCTACGTTTAAAAAAAACTTTGAGTGGTTGTATTTCACGTGCTGTATAATATGTTACGTTATTCTTGGCCACTTTGTTGTACCAATTTTATGAAATGTTTAATAGACTTTATAATTACTCTACATGCAGCAAGATAGATGGGAATGTGCGCAGACCCCAATTGGTTAAGTGGCGCACACTACTTCCACATAGCTGGTGCTAGGAGAAGTGGAGGGGATCAGTTACAGTTTAATTCTGGCACGTGACGGTCGCTTCAGCACGTTATTTTGGGACCCGAATTACATGATACAACTGAGGACACAAATGAAATTGTTTACAACATTGCAGCACATCCTAAAGAAAAATAGTTGATGTATGGTTTAAAATACAATGTTTCAGAAGCAACAAGTGCTGTGATGTGTGTGTATGTGAATCAACCATAAAAAGGATTTTGGCTGAGGGGGCAAAAAACCCAAAGGGGTTTTAATTTTTCAACACCTACGGCAGGGACCTGTCAACTCTTCTGAGAATGACAGATGGTAAATTATGTATTTTGCATTGCCATGTGATTTGACAGCATGGGTGTGATCTATATTTTCCCTTACTGCAAATAAACTATGAAATGTTAAAATGTAAGAAAATGGGAAAATTTGGGAAAAGAAAAGAGGAAGGGGAGAGATACATATTCCCCCTCTAAGGTTTACTAAAAGAGATGGTGGTGACCACCCCCCTTTTTTTGGTACAGCCCTGACCTAAGGGTAAAGAATTAGAACACAAAAAACATATTGAGAATGACGATTTAATGTGAGGTGCTGTGGAAAGGAAAACGTACGAGTTTTAAGATGACAGAAAAATAGTTCCAACTTTGAATAAACTAAATAAGGCTTTGCAGGATGGTGGGGTTTTGGATTGCAGAAAACAATTTTTGAGAAAACGGCTAAAGAGACTACAATTTTGTTGGCAAAAGTGTTAGTCAAAGAGAAAAATCGGACTGGTTAGGGCCCTTATTCTGCAGATCGAAAACAACCAAGTCATTATAAAAGAGTCAGTCATTCAAAAACCTTTTTTAACCTTGAAAGAGGTTATTTTAACAAAGCCCTTTAATTTTGGATGTTTTCATAGAGAAGTTGTCCACTTATTAAAAACAGTGAGTGCCATGGCTGTTAACCAGGGACACAGCAAAGGAGTGGAGGATGGGTAAAAGGGGCAGAATGCCCCAGGTCCCTTGCAGTAACATTTGAGAAAAAATGTGATTATTTTATTTTTCAGCTGTAAAACACGTATTTATTTACAGTGTTAACTTACTATACATATTTTTATTTCTGTAAGGTTCTATAACATATTTTACAATGTTATTTATGCTAAGAAATGTACAATAATTAAAAATGTAGCTAGCAAATATTTTTCTTAAAAATTTTACTCAGACATTAGGGGCCCCAAAAAATTATCTGCCCCAGGCCAACAGAAAATTTGCTGCGTGCCTGCTGTTAGAAAGCTGCTGTCGTATAAACTTGTTTATGTAATTATGTAATACGTGTTTAACAAATTTGAGTGATTTGAGCATCAATGTAAGATGAAATGTTTTCCAGCCAATTACTACCTTATGCAGTCCCTGCGTTATTTCTGTATTTTGTTTGTGTAAATCAGGCTGACATTCCATCACCTTGGTTTTGAGGGGAGGTGTCTGCATGGTCACAACTCTTCCGAGTGCTGGAGGGGTGCAAAGGGGAGGCTCAACATACACACAGCAATAAAGTACAATGTTCAGGTGCAACTTGCCGCACTACAGCTAAATTCAGGCATTTTGGAGTTAGTTGGCTAGGGTCAGGAGATGCCATGGGCATAACTAGGGGGGAGCTAGGAGTGACTTAATTACCCCTACAAAATTATAAGCCCCCTCTAAAATATCTCTGACCCTTCTACGTATGTAAAGTGATATGTAGATCACACACAGAGAAAGGGGCTTTAGCTCTCTCAACAATGTGATGTTCAGTAATCTAATGGGTAATGCAAGAGAGCTTAACTGAGGTCTGTAAGATATTCTTTAACACCATATTTGATAATGAGTGACAACAAGGCCTGTGACTGGCCAAGCGTGAGAATGAGTCGGCAGATAGTGTCGAGAATAATTTTTCCTCCTTGAGAAAATATCACAAAATAAAGGTGTGCAGAAATGTTTGCAGGGGTGCTGCAATGCACTATAGTAAAGGTCTTCAACACACAGTCTGTGGACCACATATGGCCTTCAAAGTTCTTTCTCCCATGGCCCACCGGCCTTTTAAAAAAAGTATTAATAAACAAAAATGTTTCTTAACATAAACAGTATTTTACACTTCGTAATACAGTAGTAGATTTTAGTGGCCTGTTGGTGTCATTAAAATTGTGCATATAGTGCACACCCTCTGGCGGAAAACCCCTGAACTACAGTTTACATATAGAAATGATGTAATTTGTTGAATCAAATAAAATAATCAGAACCAGAGAATTTTTCTTATTTTAACCAACAAGAGTCACCATGTCAGCTGCTACCAGATTCTTCATGGCAACAATAGCTGATACGTAATGACTGGCTGCCTCAACTGCAGGGAAGACGTGCGAGGAAATTTTTTGTGGCAGTTGTTATTGACTCTAAAAAACTGGATTGAAACATAGGGTCATTGAAGAAAACTATTTCAGAATAATTTTCTGACATCTCTTGCTGACAACTCCTCAAGCCAAAATGATCGATAGGCTATGCTTTCGCAGTCCCTACACATACTGAGTATCAGGATCAAGCCAGATTTTGCCCTTTTGCTCCACACAAGGTTTCTGTCTTCGCTGAGCTAGCGCTAGGACACCTGCGTTATCATTTGACAGATGTACCACCCCAGTCAAACTCCCCGCCTGGCAGTGTCCTTGGATCGGATCACGCAGGGGTATGGGCAACCCGGGTGCGTGCCGCGATGCCGCAAGGACACCAGGCAGCCCCGAGTTCCCTTGAGCGCTTTGAACAAAATAAACTGTGTCGAGGGACATGAGAGGCCCAATGTCACTATGAAAACAAAGTTAGTTAATTCTTGCAACAAAATACTGTATAATGGATGGATGAAAGCTTATTAATAAAGATGAACAAGTCATTTACTAACCTTTAGGTGCAGCAAGGTCGAGCATGCATTCTGGTAACTACACCACATCTCACTCCTAGTGACATTACAACCATAAAGCAAAAATAACAGTACAGTTTGCAGTTCATGGAATTCAAGTTTGCAGCAACTATTCAGACGTAATTTTACACAACAGTATCCGGAACAAAGTGTACCATAATGGAGGACTGGTTATCACTGGGTTAAAAAAGGAAGCAAACATGAATTGTATGGAAACAAAAATTATCATGATGGCCAAAAACTTCTGAAGAAATGGTGGAACACCCTAAGCTATCTTGTGTATGCAGCCCTGAAATATAAATTGTCCAACAGTTTCAAACTAGACAATCCAAAAACACCTGTGCTGAATTGCTGTTATAAATATTTGAGAATGAAAGGTGTAGTAATTGTTATATAACTGTATAATTTGAGGATTTCAGCAACCTGCAAGTATGTTTGTGATCCTGAACAGGAAAGATTTGGACAAATCATTATGCTAAACTACCAGATATAACAAAATGTTACTTTGTGAAAGTGAAATTAGAAGTAAAACACATTGACCAGTATTTTGTTAAAATACAATGAAAAGTTAATTTCTTGCTGTCAACGTTGTAACAGATGGACTTACTGTATTTTACAGTTGAATGCACTAAGCAATGTAACATCTAAGACCAAATATCTTATATGCACAAATATAAAAATGAACTCAATACATGAATATGATACCTGCACTGCTTGATCAAAGTTGAGTGCAGCCTTGCTGCCACGATTACACAGCATTCCTGCATCCATTTTTGGATCCATCATTTCAATGGCTGACATTGCCTCAAACAAACCAAACAGTTCATCATGCAGCAACTCTCCAAGCTGAAGATCTGCACAAACATAAAATATTATTTCAGAGAGATGTGCAACCGTATACAGAAGTTAAACACAAAACATTTCAAGCTTCCCCTTCCATTGATTACAGAGTCAAAGTGTTGGGTAGGAAGTTGTTTAGAGGTACAAAAATCCCCTTCATCAATAGAGAAAGTTACAAAGTGAACTCAGCATGCAGCTGGACACCCTTCTCTTTCCTCTCGCACAGCGGCTGCAGGTATATTAAAAGAGAGTGCAGGTACTAGTAGCCATTATTTAAGTTATAGTAGTTTGATCGTCAGTATCACAGATACATAAACTGGCTCATAACTTACTTACAATGTGATGCAAAGTTGCAAATTTCTGTTGATTCAACTTTGATGTCTCAAGATATTTTCTTGTAGCATTGCAACAACTGCTGCTGTTGTGTCACTGCAAGCGTGCTGGAATAATGAATGTATGTATATGTGTGTGCAATGTTCCTAGCATCCTGAGGGACGGATCAAGATGGCGGTTCTGTGCGGGACTTTGTCCACCGGAGAGTTTTTTGCAACATTTTGATCCTCCGGGCTGGATTATGTCACGTTTTTGTAACGTAGAATTATGTACTATACAATATGTTGTGCTGTCAATGTATCGCCCGCACGTCTCTGTGCAAGCATCTCTGTCCCTTTGTTTCGCCGTCTGAGAGTTCTTTGTTTGGAAGTAACGTGTTTTACTGGATGGTCATATTTTCACATGTTGTTTCCTTTTTGTTCATGTCACTTGCATCCATGATGTCATTTCAATAGTTAATCCTTTTCTCTCTTGTGTGAATCAAAATGTGTGTGAACTATAGATGTCTTAATTTGTACTTTAATTAGCAGGCGTACTAAATGTTTCCATTTAGTTACATGTGTCAATTTCAGTAGGTGACTGTGAATTTAGCACTCATTTTTTTATAAACTTGGAGATTTTGGGTGACATAACCTCACATTGTCTCATTATTTTGGATCTTTTTTTTATTTTTGTTTTAACCTTACTCTTCCTGTCTGGTACACTGTCCTATATATTGCTACAGACTCAAAATGAGTTTCGAAACATTCAAATCGAACTTCAAATTCCAAGACGCCAAAGTCAAGTGCATCAACAGAGGGCGTCATCATTAATAGATACCCTAATGTCGCTGTTGGTCAGGTGCATGAAATATGTTCACTTATTGAAGAACTTAATGCAGTTCATGACACTGTAAGAGAATTGGCAATTAAACTATGTACTTCAGAATGATCTCTTACCTGATTATTTCAATGAAGGCCTGTTCTTTGAAACACACTAGTTTTTATCAGCAGTATCGGATATAAAATCTGCAATTGTATCCTTCCTGGCAGAACATGAGCAGGTCCAACACAAAGCCTATATTTCTGGCATGAATGTGAAACTGCCAAAACTCAACCACTCTACATTCTCAGACTTGCAGTAAGAGTGTCATACCTTCTCTCACCTGTACCAAACTACCATTCATGAAAATCATGCCTTGTCAGATGTAGAACAGTTTCAGTACCTGGTTTGCTGTCTAAGAGTAATCCTTAGCATTTGGTACAAAATCTCCCCATCACATGTGAAAATTTCAATGTTGCTTTGGAACTATGTGTTTCACAATATCAAAATAAAAGAAAACTTATAACTCTTCACATCAATATAACTCTTTAGCAAACAGCTGCCAGTTCATCCAACCATAAGTCCATTTGCTATTTTGTCACCACCTTTCATGAGAACGCTAGAGTTTTGGAGGCATTTGAAAGCAACATAACTGAAAACAACCCTGAACTATCTGTTATCGTTTGGAAAAAATTGAATGCAGGACTTCACCCGAGATTTCGGAAATCTCGGACTAAGGTCCATGAAAGACTTCCTAAAGTCTCAGGACTAGATTTCCTGCAAGTGGAAGCCACAAAAACTGAGTAATCCCGATATGGGTACAAAATTCATTACATCAATCCCAAAAACCTTCTTCACGACACCAGAAATATGTAAGCTCATCTGTGCAGTGGTCTGATTTTGTGTCAAATTCAAATTCCAACAACAAAAAATATTGTGTGTTCTGTTAGCAAACAAGTCATTCTGTATACACATGTCCATTGTTCAGGCGACCCGTAGTCAGGCAAGGTATTGTGAGGAACAAGAAACTTGCTTAAATCATTCTCTCCTTGCCGTATCCAAGATCACCAACCAATTGTCGAGATCTGAATTGAATCCATGTGTCAAAACAAAACTAGGTTCCCTTCCTGTAGCAAATCCTTGCTTTGACAAATCAGAGCAGACTGACATCCTTCTTGGCACACACATTTATGCGACAGATTTGATGAGTGGACACACGTAACTAGGCCAACATTTGCCTATTATTTTGGAATCAAGGCTTGGATGGTTTCTTCTGAGTGAGTGTCCAGAAGCTTTTACTATGCCAGTGCACTCAAAGCCTGATTTGGTATCAATGTTTGTGGGTCTTGACTCTACTGAATCTGCAGTTAAAAAATTTTGGGAGATTGAGGAGCCTCCTTCTGGTGACATCAAGGCCCCAGATGTATATTACTGTGAGCAGCATTTCTTAGTCACTCACTGTCGTGATAAGGATGGCAGATATAAGGTATGTATTCTTACTTACCCTTCAAAAATCTACATCCACTTCTGGGATTATCTCAAACTCAGAGTTGTATTCGATAGCAGTGCTAACACTGGTAGTGGAATATCGCTAAATGACAGTCTTCTTCCCGGCTCTAAACTTCAAACCTCATAACAGTTGACTGTCTGTGATACAGACAGTATCAAATGGTGTTTTCATGTGCTATTAAATAGTTGTATAGGAAGATCTTTGTCAACAAAAATGATTGTGCATCCCAACTTATTCTGTAGCAGGATGAACCTACAGATTCCATTTCTGTCTATCAGCTAAACAAAGTCACATATGGTCTTACATCATCACCTTTTCTAGCTATTCGTACACTGCATCAATTGGCTGTAGACGATGGTGATCTGTAATGCTTGAAAGCTGCTGGACTTCAGAACCATATCTTTGTTGACGACATTATCACTGGGGCATCAATGCTGAAGGCAGCCGTTCTCTTATGTGATCAACATATAGAACTGTTACGTCATGACGAATTTGAGCAGCTTCACAAGTGGACAGGCAACCAGCCTCATGTTTAAGACACAGTGCCAGCCACTCATCATGAACATCCTAAGTCAGTATAATTTGCAGTTGGACCTTTTGTGAACGTCCTGGGTTGCAATGGTATCCTGAATACTATACATTTTCCTGCCATCTATGTGTCAACAATGGAAGGGCTACCAAATGCTTTTGCGCTGTCACAGATTGCTAAAATTTATGATCCTGAAGGTTGGCTGTCTCCTACTGTTGTGCGAACCAAGATATTGATGAACTGTTTGTGGACAGAAGGGCTAGATTGAACAACTGCTTACCCAAGTTTGTAGACTGGTTACCTGAAATCAAGGCTCTTCAGCTGACACGCTTCATTTGCCCTAACGTAACAAGTGTACAATTACACCGTTTCACTGATGTTTCTGAGCAGATGTATACAGCTATGAGCTGCGGATACAGTGGGGGATGTAACTGATAGCCTCGTCCTTGCTACATCACGAGTAGCTCCATTGAGACAGATTTCACTTCCTCTACTTGAGCTTTGTGCAGCTCATTTACTGTTTTCACTACTACACAATTGTCACCCCTTTCTTACCCATTATTTGATAATCACTTCTTTGGTCGCATGGTCTAACTCCAGTGTAACTCTTACCTGTGTCAGAACTCCTCCTTACAGACTGAAGACTTTTGTTAAGTTCCCATATGCCTTGGTGGCACGGCCCTAGCTGGTTATCATTATCTTCTTAGGAATGGCTGTCTTGCAGATCCCAGAAGTCGCTGAGCTAAAACCGAGTAGGGTAGTGTTTGTTACGACCCAAAATCGCCCATCTACACTTCCTGTGTTTCAGCGAGTTTCCTCTTGGGTGAAACTCATTTGAATTGTGGCATATTTGACGTGATTTTTCTACCATTTAAAGGTGCTCCGACAGAGAAGTGGCTCAATCTCATCGCAGGATGGAAGAACCCACACATTAGCATTTGTAGACGTATTCAGTACGAATGTTTTAAGGATGATGTGTGTCAACTTAAAATCCATAACCTCTGCTCTGCACAGTTGCAATGACTGTCTCCATTCTGGATGAATGTGGGGTGATAGGGTGGGTGGATGACTTAGTCATGCTGACACAGATTATGGTTCTAAGCACCCTATACTGCTTCCCAGGAGGCCCCTAGACCATTTTCATTTAAAGTACCTCTATGTAGCTCCTAAATTATTGCAGTCCCTCTTGTGCCAGCTAGATCCCTAATTCGTTGAAAAATCCTCAAGTCTATACGATGTTTCCGCTTCCGACCCACTAACCAGTTTCCCTTGATGGGTAATCTACCTCCAGAGAGAGCGGACCCGGCTCACACATTTCTGAATACAGCAGATGATTTTTTGCAGGACCAACTTTTGTCTACATGAACAAGTTGCATTGAAGTCCTACACAAACTGTTTACCTTTGTATTTTCATTTTTTTTTACCACTAAGGCTATTCATATGGAAGTCACCACTGATTTGACCAGTGACAGTTTCGTGGCAGCATTAACACAATTGTGTCTAGGAAGGGACTTTGCTCCAACCTATGCTCTGACTGTGGTACAAATTTTGTTCGCGCCACCAAGACAGCTCACTGAAGTCTTCTAGCAACTACTTAAATCCCCTGAGTTTGAGAATTTTAGCTGTACTCACTCAATAAAGTTTCACTTCATACCACCTGCTAGTCCTCATCAAGGAGGATTGTGGGAGGCAGCAGTGAAATATGCCAAGTTCCACCTAAGGAGCGTAATTGGGGAACAGTTTCTTGTCCTTGATGAATTGATTACCATGTGCACCGGAGTAAAGGTCATCCTCAACTCCAGATCTCTCACTCCTACTTCAGCAGCTCACTCAGAACTCACCACCCTGACTCCAGATCATTTCCTAGTCTGGGGACCTATGGTGACTGTACCTAACTCCACAGAAGTCAACAAGAGTTTTTGTCTTACCCAACAGTGGAAAATGGTATGTGCCATGACCAATCAATTTCAGAAGTTAGCATTAAGAATATTTGCATAATTTGCAGCCATGGACTAAGTGGAACACTACACAAGCTAGACTTAATCCAGGAGACCTCGTACTTGTAGTCAAAGATAGAGCCCCACAGCAGGGATGGTGCCTTGCAGGGGTCACAAGGGTGCACCCGGGAATTATGGTGTTGTTCGGGTTGCTGAAGTGGGCACCAAGAAGGGATTACTAACGGTTCTATGCACAAGCTCTATTGTCTCCCTGTGTATTAGCTCCTTATTTTGTGATGTAACTATGTATAGTGATGTGAACTGGAAAAGAATTTAATAGTTTAGTAGACCCATTTTTCTTTGTCTTCCATAAACAAACACAAATTCATCTTTAAGGAAATTGTCAGGGTCTGAGACCAGACATTGGACTCGGTGAGCAGTATATATTGTGTGTGCTACAACGCTGAATGTATTGACAGACATGTGTGCAGTGTTCCCAGTATCCTCAGTTTTGGATCAAGATGGTGACTTTGTAAGTCAAAAAGTGCGGGATTTGGTCCTCCGGAGTGTGTGTGCTTGTCCCCCCCCCCTTCTCTTCGAATATATATGAACAGCAACAGCTGCATTCAATGGAAACTTTGAAAGTTGAAAATGTAAATATGGATTTTATTTTGTATAGTTGCATTATTTAAAATGAAATGGCGTCTGCAACAGGACAGAAAAGAAATACAGTAACTTTGACATCAAGAAAAATAATTGAACTAATAGAAAATTTAAGAGGCCGGTGTTTCGGTAGCAAAGTTGTGTGATGATTATGGTGTCAAGAAACAAACTGAGTCAGACATTCATAAAGCAAAAAACTAGTTAAAGAGTTATGTGTTGAATTATGACGTTGAACAAAAAAAATGGGCACTGTTGGACCCAGGAAACATGTGAAACTTGCTACCGTATCTTCACACGATGAGGCAGTGTATGTTCAACAACACTCGTGTGGTGTAAATGTGCGAGGTGTAGAGAGATTAAATCTGTTGCAGACAAACTAGCGCAACACATGCCTTTCTCACGCTCAGCATTTCCGTCCATTGCTCTTCAGAAACTCTCAAGGGCGGCGGCTAGATTATTATCTCACGGACACGGTATACGATACTGCGTCGCGATGCAAACAGCAGTAGTTTAGAAGCACATTTTTTTTCTTATATATTTAGTAAATAACCACTTTACTGTGAAATACAAAGCAACAGCTCAAGTTCACATGTCACATATTACCACGCAATGTAACATGAAACCAAGCTGATAGCAAGCCGCTTCCTGTCCCACTCCTTCTACTCTTACCCCCCCTGTCCACCGCCCGTGGTTATATCACAATGTGCGGACAAAGGCACGTGCTTATCTTTCTACTCTAGCCAGTCAGCACAAACCTTCCCCTCGCCATCTTCCAGTGATTTGACCACAACAAACACGTTGTGTTACTGCGCGTATCACACTGCTATAAATCTATTGGCTTCTCTATTTTTGTGTGCCGATTTTGTACTTCGTGATTTATTGGACATTTGATTTACCGGACCACACTTCCCCCCAAATAGTCCAGTAATACGAGGGTTTACTGTATTATATTATTTACTGACTTTACAGTACAGTAAATACTTTTAGTTAACTAGAACTGTTCCGTTTCGTGAATTTTGAAGAACATAAAATATTAAATTTCAGACTAGATTGTAGTAATTCTTAAATTTTTATCAGTAATCTTTGCCTGCGTTAATTAAAATTGGTATATTTGTGTATTTTTTACATATACACATATTTTTTATTTCCGTATTTTTATATCAAGAGCTCTTAAGTACCCCATTCACAGCGTGGTCTTTTCAACGAGCTAGGTCGTTTTGACCTCATGTCATTGCAAATCCCGAGGAGCAAAAAGAAAGCCCCAATCGAACAGACCTAGTAATGTATCACCAGAACAAAAATCACACGCAAACACACACATGCGCACCACACACATGCATGCACATACACATGTAAATAATTTGTCTATGTTTGCTACACTTAGCTATTATAACCCAGAGAATAGTTATCAGATTGTTTCTCGTAGTTTCACATTCTACAACCTGTACTACTACTATTTATATCTACAATATCATCATATAGCAATCTATCAGAAACCAAGACAACTATGTTCTATGTTACAACTGTTAGGGTTATAAGAAATAAATAAGTTACTTTATTTACATAGCGCAAAACAATTTTAAGTAATATTATCTCCCCTCCCAAAATTGTTGCAAATGAAGGCCTTCACAGAAAAATAAAATCACAAGGTCTAAAATTTGTATTTCATATTTGAATTTTCAGGCAGCAAAAAATATTTCTCTGACTTTTCCTGGTTTTTCCTGTTTTTCAGATCTGCAGCAACCCCCTAATATATACAAAAATACATTAAAATAAATTTACCGAGGGACTTCATCCCTTCCCTCACACACTGACTGACTTGTTGGCTATCATAGAAATTGAAGTATATAAACAATGACTACATTGTGCTGGTGCTTGCCCAGCCCTTGTTATTGGTGCCTGCATTAATACTGATAACTGTGCTATGAGTGCTTCGAGCGTGTGTGGAGCCTGTCTTGAACTGTTTCCTGTCTGGCTTCGAACTCTACCTTCGGCGATCTTCGGGCCCTCTCGGAGACACTCTGGTTTCCCTCCCTCCGGCCGTCCTCCCTTGCCTTCCTCTACATGCCTGCCGCAGTCGGATCAAATATGATGGCGGTTAATATGGGAAAGTCGGAAAAAAAAAACCTGGACAAGTGACGCCAGCGCTACTAGTAGCGAGAGCTGGATAGACGGTGCTGTAGTGTTGTGTTTATGGAGATTTTAAAGCTTTTAATTATTTTGAATTTGAATTTTAGAGTGTTATTTGATCATGTGTGTGTGCAGTATATGGGTACAAGAATTACAACCTTTTAAATGGCTTTAGCCTCTAGGTAATTTTTCCACTTTCCAAAGGACGAAATTCAGTAAGTACCTACACCTGCCTACTGTATTGCAGTTTTTCGTCTCAAGTGTTTTGATATCATATTAGGCCAGTTTTGAACTGACAAAATTGTTTCGATGTTTGTCTGGCAAAGTTCTGAATTACTAATGTAAACTAAGGGCGCTAGGATTGATTTCGCATGGTACCTATGCCAGTAGCTAGTAACGAAGATTGAAATCAAATTTACATAAATTGTAGAGTAAAATTATGCAAGCATGTGTAATAAACAACTAAAAAGTTCTGTAACCAAGCAGATAGACATAAAATGATGTGTAGGCTGCTACATGCCCCTATTAAAACACTTGTAGGCCACAGCCTAACCGAAAAAAAGTTACTGCAATTTAACATTGTACTACAAAATCATTGTTAATTGTATGAAATATTCAAAATGAGCATAACAGTCATAGGCCTAGTGGTGGTAATATAACAACCTTATTAATTAATTTTTTTAAATTCAATTTATACTTGCAATTGGGCTAGGATTGGCCTAACCCACCTATTTTCAATTTCTCAACCTCATTAACCTTTCCCAGAACTTCCTTGCTCCTATCACTTTAACCACATCCATCTCCAACTCATTCCACTCAGTAATAGTTCTCATCAATAAACTGTTTTTCCCTCTTTCTGTCCTCTTTCCAACCCTCTGTATAATACACAGGATGTTTCTTAAATAAGGGGACAAACTTCGCATGCGTGTTCCTCTCGAAAAAAGATTATGAAAAAAAGGGTATGCACTATCCACCTAAATGTAATATGAAGGGAGTTATGAGCCCCAAATATCAAATTTGAAAACCGTATTTTCCCAAAATATCGGAAACTAATTTACATAACTATACAATATTTTCAGCATTGCTTAATACTATTGGGATCTTCAAACTAGCAGCAAAGTCTGGTTGATACCTTCCTCCCTTATGAAAATAACGGGGGTGGCTACCCTCTGATTGCATACAACTTTGTCAACGTCAGGATATGTGAACAATTTAAGACGGTGTATTGTGTAATAAGACCTGTGTGACGAAAAATGTCCTCTTGTTGCAACTGTCTAGGACTTATCATTTTCGTGTAAAACGTACACAAAAGTTCGGTTGCTGCTACAGAGGGCCAGGAAGGAACTGTTGGAAACGGAGGTACTGTATCGTTTGAGACGTACGATATAAGAGTGTGAACATGAGTGGACATTTCTGTAACTAACAGTTGTATTATTGTTCACATATCATTTTGTAGAATATTTCCTGTAACACTGTTATTATTCCGATACCTTGCATAAATGTCAACCACCCTAAAAGAACAAAAACCGGTATAGTTTGCACAGTAGCTAACCGAACTGAAATTATTTGTTCCAGTTCCCGAAACGTTGTAACACTGTATGTCTGGAAAACTACTGTGTTTTGTTTCATCTCTTCATTGTGTCAATTGTCTTGTCTGTGTATGTCTGTTATCTGTAGCGTTTTGTCTCGTCTATTTGTTGTATCTTTTTTTATTTTTCTGTTTGTGTCTGATATCTACTGTGTTTTTTGTTTCGTCTCATCGTTGTGTCGCATGTTACTTGGTTTTTTTTTATTTGCTATTATTTTTCGTTTATTATCTGTTTGTTCCTTGTTTTTATTTGACCCGATTCCATTTTGGAATTTCATGTTTGTTGTGTATGTATCTTGCTGACTAAAGCATACTCTGCTTATTTTATGGTTTTCTTTTATTTGTTTAGTTTTCTTTGACAGTCATTCAATTTGCAATGAAGTACGTCCAAGAAACTAAATCCAGTCATGCACTCCCACTGCACAGTTCTTTCAAAGGTAATATCAATGCCTGGTATGGACCCGGTATGGACCCGGTATGCATATTTCTCTGAGGAAACTGGGAAAGAAAATGATTGATCTATCCCATTGCTCCAACAATTTGACTTTTCTTTGTAAATGCCGCAGTGAGGGTGTAATTCCGAAGGGTCTTACCTCAAATCTCCTGTGAACAGCAAACAGGCTCAAAAAATAGTCCTGAAAGCCAGCCAAAAGCTGCTGAAAGAAAGAATTTCTGCCTATCACTGTCAAAAATCACAACTGAACAATGAAATATCTGCAATACAGCTTGAAATACAGTCCATCATCAGTACAAAAGATTTTAATTGCATATATCAGTCCATCACGAATCTTGTCCACAAAAAATCTGTTAGGTGCAAAGAAAGGCAAAAAGATATATTTTCCAAACTTACCAGTACCATGAACACAAAAACCCACTCCGCACCAAAAAGTATTAACACAGTCATTAATGCATCCTCAAGAAACTTGTCCAACTGCGAGGAAAGTGTTTTGCAAAAAGGCCTCAATTTCTGCATTGCTCCAAAAATCCATAAGCCAGGCATGCCTCTGCGCCCGGTCATCAGCTGCTGCTATGCTCCATGCCAAAAACTATCAAAATATCTCCTGAAAATAATATTGTTGAACCCCTCGCAGGCCAGACACCAACTTTTGTCAAAGACTCTAGTTATTTCATATCCATAGCCAAAATTTTGAAAATAGAAAACACTTGACGCCCTAGTGAGTTTTGATGTCCAAAGCCTTTTCACCAATGTACCTGTGACCGAAACTCTCAACAATGTCAAGGCCAAGTTGGAAGCTGACCCAACTCTAAAGGACAGAACAACAATACCTATTCCATCCATCATGGAAATGATTACCCTTCGTGTCACCACAACATATTTCCAGTTTAATGACAGTTTCTACAAACAAACAGACGGATTGGCAATGGGCTCTTCACTTTCACCATTCATGGCGAACATATTCATGGAAAACTTTGAGCAGGAAGTACTTAGCAAAAGCAATACCCCTCCTAAAATCTGGCTTCGTTACGTACACGACACTTTCACTATCTGGCAACATGGACCTGAAACCCTGGAGGAATTTGTGAACTTCCTAAACTCATTGAGGCCATCCATCAAGTTCACATATGAAAAAGAAACCAATGGCAGCATTATTTTTCTGGAAGTACTAGTTAACAGGGAAAACAGCAGTCTGGAAACCAAAGTATACATGAAACCTACACATACAGGCCAATACCTTCATTTTGCTTCCAACCATCCTAAAAGCACAAAAACCGGCATAACTCGCACACTAGCTAACCGAACTGAGATTATTTGTTCCAACAAGAAATCTGTACTGACAGAACACAACCAAATAAAAAAAGGAACTCACAGCCAATGGTTACCCGGCAAACACCATCAAACAGCACATGAAACCTAACAGAACACTTAAGCACACAGAAACCGAAAAACCAGCAGGAACCCTAGTTATTCCATATGTTAGAGGCTTTTCGGAAAAAATAAGACGTCTGGGAAACAAATACGGACTTCAAACAGCATTCCGATCCAAATCTACTATTAAAAGTACGGTCACCAAGATAAAACCAGCCATTGAAAAACTACTAACTCATAACTGTGTATAAATACCCTGCGAATGTGGTCATATGTATATTGGAGAAACTGGCAGAGCTCTTTCAACAAGTATCAAAGAACATAAAAACAATTGCAAGAAAAGCAAAACCCAAAAATTTAGACTAGCCGAACATGCATGGGAAAATAGCCACAAAATTCTTTGGGAAGACTCGAAACCACTTACACAGGAAACTGACAAAATTAAAAGAAAAACCAAAGAATCAGCCTTTATTATTAGCAATATCAATATTTTCAGTGAACAGAGTATTGAATTAAAAAATATATGGATCCCATTAAAAGAGAAACAACTTTACAGCACAAAACAAAAACACACACTCAACCCATCACAACCAATCAGAGTCAATCTATCCTGCGCGACCAATCAGGAGACAGCTCGTCTCCCATTGGCTGAGCAGGATAAGTGGGCTTACCCTATATAAACCCATGGTTTTTCCAGTCTCCTCATCAGTCGCACTCGTGTTCCTGAACCCTGTGTGTCTACCTGATGACGAGAACAGATTCCAGTTCCCGAAACGTCGTAACACTGTCTGTCTGGAAAACTACTGTTGTTTTGTTTCGTCTCTTCATTGTGTTGTTTGTCTTGTCTGTGTATGTCTGTTATCTGTAGCGTTTTGTCTCATCTATTTGTTGTATCTTTTTGTTATTTTTCTGTTTGTGTCTGATATCTACTGTGTTTTTTGTTTCGTCTCATCGTTGTGTCGCATGTTGCTTGGTTTTTTTTATTTGCTATTATTTTTCGTTTATTATCTGTTTGTTCCTTGTTTTTATTTGGCCCGATTCCATTTTGGAATTTCATGTTTGTTGTGTATGTATCTTGCTGACTAAAGCATACTCTGCTTATTTTATGGTTTTCTTTTATTTTTTTAGTTTTCTT
This sequence comes from Medauroidea extradentata, assembly GCA_003012365.1. Lineage (NCBI taxonomy): Eukaryota > Metazoa > Arthropoda > Insecta > Phasmatodea > Phasmatidae > Medauroidea > Medauroidea extradentata. The sequence goes on along the minus strand of PNEQ01003575.1, from coordinate 37,345 downwards.
TGACAGTCATTCAATTTGCAATGGAGTACGTCCAAGAAAATGAATCCAGTCATAAGTGCCATTTACATACTGCGTCAATTTGTGTATCTTTGTACTTGTCTGAAAAATGATACACCACTTGACAAAAACAAACAATATCTTCAGCAATGCTCATGGGGTCTTCAACCCTACCACAATAACTCCTTAATATCTACCCGCCTTACCACAATACGTAGTAGTGGTGTCTACCCTCTAATGGCATAGAACCTTGTTACCATCAGGATATTCGAACATTTGGAGATGATTTATTAAGAAATTAGGCAATTCATAAGACATACTACTACAACATTAACGTTCAAGACCTCGTTTATTACTTGGCCATTCCTCAGGAGGCACATGCTGCAAGACATTACATCAATAACATGCACCAAGCTGTTTATGAATGCAATGTAGCATTATGGAACCACAGATGGCACCTAGGGCCCATTTAACAAGGCCTCCTGTACGCCTATTCTGCCATACACACAGAACATGGCTCACGTCAGTCACATGTCCAGTGAAACACGTGACCACGCCAACTGTCGACTCATGTATTGAGTCAGTGTTGTCAGTAGTGCAACCGATGGTGGTTTAAGTTTGTGTTACCATCATTGAAATAACGTTTTCTGTGGAGACTGCAACAATGTCTGTTTATTCATATTGTGAACAAGCGGACATGATTTTCATGTATGGTCGTGCCAATGGTGTTGGTAGACTAGCGAAGCGGTTGTATGGTGTTAAATATCCAAACAGAGCACAGCCAACGCATAAAACCTTTGCTTTGTTGTTTTGCCGACTTGCAGAGACAGGAACATTGAATGTGAAGACATGTGATCGCGGGCAACCCATGACACGTCGTACCCCTCGATTAGAAGAGCGCATCCTCGCCAACATTGACGCAGATGCAGGTGCCAGCATCAGGAACGTCGGGGCAACATTACATGTTGGCCACACAACAGTGTGAAGGGTATTTCACCAACAGCTCCTGTACTCGTACCATGTCCAGCGCGTGCAAGGCCTTGCGCCTGTCGACTATCCAGCGCAACTGACATTCTGCCAGTGGTTCATTCGCCAAAGTCAGATGGCAGCCTTCATGTCATCCATTTTGTTTACAGCTGAAACAACATTTGGGAGGGATGGCGTCACTAACTTACACAACACTCATCAGTGGGCAGCCGAAAATCCACATGCGGCCACGTGTAGTCGACATCAGCAGCAATGTCAGATCAATGTGTTGGCTGGGATTGTGGCTGATTGCCTGGTGGGGCCGTACGTATTGCCACCTCGTCTAACAGGTGAAGTGTACAGGGACTTCCTCATCAATGCTTTGCCACCCTTATTAGAGGATGTGCCTGTGTGCTTGTACACAGAAGGATGTGGTTCATGCACGACGGAGCTCCAGCACATTTTAGTCGTAATGTACGCACTGTGTTAAATACAACATTTGATCGAAGGTGGATTGGCCTACCTGGTCCCGTTACATGGCCCCCACGTTCACCGGACCTAAACCCGTTAGACTTTTATTTGTGGGGCCATATCAAGAATCTTGTCTATTCAGCTCTGATAGACGATGCGGAGACGTTTTGTCGCCAGGTATTTGAGGCATGTGAAACTGTTTGTGGCCAACCAAGCATTTTTGACCTGTGCACAGATCCATGATGCAACATATTCGTGCATGTGTAGTTGAACAGGTTGGTCATTTTTGCACATTTATTGTAATGTTTGTCTACATCACGTAACAGAGCTGTATGAGACAGTAATAACTATGTAAGGTGTCCTAGAATGGCCAGGAAAAACATGTGAATTTTATTGATGTAATGTCTTGCAGCAGGTGCCCCCTGAGGGCAGGCCAAGTAATAAACGAGGTCTTGTACATTAATGCTGTAGTAGTATGTCTTATGAATTGCCTAATTTCTTAATAAATCATCTCCAAATGTTCAAATATCCCAATAGTAACAATGTTCTATGCCATTAGAGGGTAGCCACCCCTACTACGTATTGTGGTAAGGCTGGTAGATATTAACCAGCTATTGTGGTAGGGTTGAAGACCCCATGAGCAATGCTGAAGATATTGTTTGTTTATGTCAAGTGGTGTATCATTTTTCAGACAAGTACGAACATACACAAATTGATGCAGTATGTAAATGGCATTTATGCAAGGTATCGGAATAATAACAATGTTACAGGAAATACTCTGCAAAATTATATGTGAACAATAATACAACTGTTAGTTACAGAAATGTCCACTCATGTTCACACTCTTATGTCGTACGTCTCAAACAATACAGTACCTCCGTTTCCAACAGTTCCTTCCTGGCCCTCTGTAGCAGCAACCGAACTTTTGTGTGCGTTTTACACAAAAGCGATAAGTCCTAGAAAGTTGCAACAAGAGGACATTTTTCGTCACACAGGTCTTATTACACAATACACCGTCTTAAATTGTTCACATATCCTGACGTTGACAAAGTTGTATGCAATTAGAGGGTAGCCACCCCCGGTATTTTCATAAGGGAGGAAGGTATCAACCAGACTTTGCTGCTAGTTTGAAGCTCCCAATATCATTAAGCAATGCTGAAAATATTGTACCGTTATGTCAATTAGTTTTCGATATTTTCAGAAAATACGGTTTTCAAATTTGATATTTGGGGGCTCATAACTCCCTTCATATTACATTTAGGTTGATAGTGCATAACATGTTTCATCTTCTTTTTTCGAGAGGAACACGCATGCGAAGTTTGTCCCCCTATTTCCGAAACACCCTGTGTGTGTGTGTGTATGTGTGTGTGTGTGTGTGTATGTGTGTGTGTGTGTGTGTGTGTATATATATATAAAATTAATTCTTACAAACCCTAAAACAATGTTTAGTATGAGTATAAGTGTAAAAGATCCTGACTGTATTGTTTACAGAACGATAGTTTACACAATAGTAGGCCTATATAAAAAGTTGCAGTTATTACATGAACAAGTGAAATGTGAAGGAAAGCGAAAAACTATTTTAATAGTTTGTCTTGTTTCCATCAAAAGTGCTCAGTCTTGTATATGTTCATGATCATATTTAAGGTATTTATAGTTTGCTATTGGTGTCTGTGTAATAAATTAGAATTAGAACTAGCAATTGGGCTGCCACCCGGTGGCAAGGAAACACCTACTTTACCCCTCTTCAATCCCTCGACCATTAACTTCTCCTTAAATCTCTTTGCTTTCGTCAACTTCATCACAACCTTTGCCAACTCATTCCACTTCTTCACTGTTCTTGCCATCGTGGTGTTTTCATCTTTCCGTCCTCTTTCCAACCAACCCTCTGTTTTATATTCATCTCCCTTTCCCATGAAAATCCCTCTCTGTACCTTGTTTTCTAGTTGTGTCTACCCTTCAATACCTTTTACTACCTTAAAAATTCTCACCCTCCCACCTTTTAGAGCTTTTATCATCACAGAGGTCCTTATTCTTCCTCTCTCTCCCATTGTGTCAACCACTTATTTGTGACCTATCTAGCAGCCCTTTTCTGTACCTGCTCCATCTCATCCACTTTCCCTTTTAGATGTGGGTCTCGACCGCTGCTGCATAGGGTCTACTCCAAAATGGGCCTCACCATGGTTATGTACCCTTGTTCTCTAACTTTCATGTCTGTACCCTTCAGAACCCTTTCTAGCAGAGCCATAGCTCTTCTCCCTTTACTAGTAACCATCTTCACCTGCTCATCCCATGGCAAGTCATTCTGAAGACTAACTCCCAAGTATTTATATCTATTTGCCTTGCCAATCTCTTGGCCTCCCCCTAGGTATATATCTCTAACCATCTCTCCTCTTAGTAAACCTCATAATTTTTGTTTTAATTATGTTTATTTTCATTTCGCTATTTTTTATGTGCTACCTTGTTGAACACCTTTTCGATATCCACAAAGCATGCATCCACCTGCTAACCCCTATTTACAGCTTTCCTTACATCTTCCAGCAATCCAGCCAATTGTGTTTCACATGAGAACCCCTTTCTGAATCCATGTTATCTGTCATCCATACTCCTGTATGTCTCCATTAAGTTACCCACACAATAGAGTCACTCAAGAGTCTCACTAATACCTTTCCAATGTTTGATGTTAGGCTCACCAGTCTGTAATTGGCTGATTATGTCTTCTCTCCTCCCCCCTTAAATATATCTGTTAGAACATACAGTTAATTTTTCAGTTTTGGATGTTATAAATGTCTGATACCTTCATATTTAGTTGTCATTTGTCCAGACTTTCTCCCTGACAAATGTGTCTGAGAACACATTTTAAGTTGGTTCATTTTGTTCGCTAATGATGTACTAATAAATTTTTTTCAACACATTCACTAATCTTGCAAATTGAAAAATTTTGTATGGTAAGTTAAAATCACTGACAGTGTATATTTGTTTTGAGTACCCGCCTTTTCGCCTAAAAATGTTTTGCCTAATCGTAGGCGGAATGACTTTAGGCACTATGACTTTACGCAAAATTACTTTTAGGCAAAAGTATATTAGGCTAAATAACTTTAGGCAAAATTTCTTTAGGCAAAATAACTTTACGGGAAATGACTTTTGGGTTAGCTAAGCCAGGATGGTAAGACTTTGGTGAGAGCATTTTAGGGAAAACGATTTTAGGCAAAATTATTTTAGGCAAACGACTTTGTCCCAAGTTTATCACAGGGATGAAATTTAAATCAAACAGATTTTAGACCAAACGACTTTAGGCAAAATTATTTTAGGAGACACTATTTATACCAAATAATTTTAGGCGAAATTACTTTAGGCAGAATACCTTTAGGAAGATAGGTTTTTAGCCAAAATTACTTTAGGTGGAAGTATATTAGGCAAAATAACTTTAGGCAAAATTATTTTATGCAATACGCCTTTATCTACATTTCAGCAAAGCAATGACATTTTATCAAACAGATTTTAGGTTGAACGACTTTAGGTTAAACGACTTTAGGCTAAACTACTTTAGGCAAAACAAATTTAGGTGAAACTCTTTTAGGTAAAAGGATTTCAGGCAAAACTAATTTAGGCTAAACAGTTTTAGGCAAAACTACTTTAGGCCAAATGATTTTAGGCAAAACAATTTTAGGAGAAAATACTTTAGGAGAAATGATTTTTGGGCTAAACCACAATTGTTGCTTCTTGTGGCAACCTAAAATATATTTTTACACACTATCTTCTTCATATTTCCCTCATAGGTGGCACTACTAGTTCAATAACTCGAAAGACTAGAACAGAGACATCTAGTTCAATCTATAATTAACAGATAGTGTTGCAGTTCGGACAGCTGACAATCTCGTACACTGTAAATAGTTCACCGAAGTTCCGGCAGGCCACGTTACTGTTGCTCAACCGGCGAAGAGGATGGGGGAGGGACATGCCAACCTACTAAGTTAACCCTGACCAGTGCAGACTGATTGGTTGCCAAGAAGGTGCCAAACTCGCCTAGAGGCCAATATTCAAACAAAGAAGATTGGGGCGACAGTGCTGGCTCGCTGATAACAATAATACTGGGTGGTAGGCTGGAGCAGCTTGCCTTCCATTCATCAATACTTGCTTGTAGGTTTACATATGGAATATACGACTTAACCTGTTACGTCAAAACAGATTGCATGCTGGGAGAATCAGCTGTTTACGCAAAAACAATCTCGTGTCTGCCATTAGGCTCAATGCATTGGCATGCTTGTTCATATATAAATAATAAAACATGGTTCATTATTTAACCTAGAACAGCAAGGTAAACAACAGTATGGCACTTCGAAAAGCTGCAAAGATTCCTTGCGTTTATTGATTTCAAAATAAAAAATAGCAGTAAAGAGTCTCTCGCTTCACATTCGCACCCACTGATTCACTTTTATAAGTACTAGCAACTACCCACAACTCCATTTGCAGGGTTTTCAATTTATTGTAACATAATGACGTACAGCGGAAGATCAGGGGGATACCCAAAGAGTTTTGTGAAACAATTTTCCTTTTCACAACATTTCTAAAACAGACATGAATGACCCATAACATTATTTTGCAGCATTTAGCACTTTTAGAAAATTTGTTACAGAAATAAGTTATTAGTCACGCACTGTACGTGCACCAAGGAGCGAGATTGCTGGTATTGTTCCATTTTAGCACAGTCAGTCAGCACAAGGAAAAAACAGTTTGAAAGTACACACACAGGTTTCGGGCACGATTCCTGTGTGCGGGGTGACGTAACTACGCAGCAGGCGACTGGCACAGCAGACTCGACCCTCAATGTAAGAGGAGGGGGCGGGGGAGAGGCAGCGTCTCTTGCTATGGCATAGCGTCGACTGGCGGCGGCGTTGCTCTTGGAGGGAGGGCAGCCTCTTCCCCTTGCGGCGTGTTCGCGCATTGAGGAGTCTTGCTCGTTCCGGGGTCTCGCGTGGATCTGCGCAGTTCAACCACCCAGACAAGGGGGGAAGGGGGAAAGGCCACATGCTTGATTGTTGCGCAATACGTCTCGCCGACTTCCGCTTCGCCTGGAACGATACGGCCGGCGTCCCTTGAATTTGCGCATACAATGCGCTGCAGAATCTGGATTTTCTTGACTATTGCAGTGATGACGATGGTCTGGTGGTATAGTAGCCTTTAAGCCTCAAAATTCGGGCAACAATTAACGGGGGCGCTAAGGGAGGGGCATGTTGATGATGACACTGATTCGGTTGGTTAGTCAGATGGGATATGGGTGACAAAGTTATGGAAGTGGACCGGCTAGCAGGGAGAGCTGAGATAAGATGGATAGTGGGGCAAAGTGCACACGGCGGAAGCCTCGGAGGAAACCCACTTTTCTGATGATCCCAGGGTCGACAGGCCGACGACCACGGGGCAGGCTACGTACCAGTGGATTGTTGCACCTTCAAATGACGGATCTTCGGGAACTTGTTAGGGTCAGTCCCCACGCCACAACACACATAGAAAATTACATTAAGCATCACTTGGGACGGGGTGAGCCAAGAACACCACTTGCAAATAAAAAAAACGCAGATAATTTCATGAAATTTACTCATCATGAACAAAAAGACTGGTACTCGCAGAAGGCCAATGCCAGTTAAGCGTATCTGGAGCACAAACCTCTCCAGTAGATGACGCGGTAAAACAGCACGGGGCTGGTGGTGTACTTAACGTGCGAACCTACGCCCCTGGACGCGACGGCCGGCAGGGGATGAGGAGCCCCGGGTGAAAACCGCAAAAACAGTTCCGGTGTATTAAATTAAAACTATTTAAAACTAAAAAAATGGCTAGTACAAAACTGATGAAGGACCCGGGTAGACAAAAACACGTCTAGCTCCTCGACGCGTCTAATTCCGACTGCTGGAAAAAATGGCGTTCTGCGTCGCCAAGCCAGACCAGTGAGAAGGGGTGACTTCGCGCTGTGCAAAGTAGTTCCGATACAAACACATAAAGTAAAATGAAATTACATGAGATACAATACAAAACGGACACTGGAAAAATTGCACAACATATAAAAGCATTACTGGTAATTTTTGGAATGTTTTATCTTGGAGTATTGTTACCTGTTGCATCATGTTCAAGCGGAAGGATACAACACACATAGCATAGCTGATGCAACTGAATAATGTAGATTGAAAATGAACGAAAATATTAATATACATTTTGAAAAACATTGGCACAATTATTAGACACTTGAAAAAAGTAACAAATAAAAAGTAAATTTAAAGAAACATATTTTAAAGGCAATATTTATTATTAATGACACGCACTGAGTGTAGGCCATACTAAAGGAGTACAGTGCGGCAGACGGACTAGTGGGAGGGTGTGCTAGGCACACGTTATACTGTATTACTTTTTTTAAGAAGCTTAATACAGTACTGAATACCGTACCTTTAATTTTAACAGAACTTTGAAGGCATAAATAATAAGATAATCCCTTTAGTTAGTGTGTGATTTTGTAATGATCTTTTTCCTTAGAGGGCATCTAACCCACATTTACCAACTGCAAAAAGATTTTGACCCACACAAAAAATGGGGGAACCAAACCACGTGTGTCGTAAATATGTGCAATATAGTTTTCATAATATAAACCTGAAATGTGTATAATATACTTATTCAGTATAATGGTGACATACAAACTAGTGAACAATATTGATGTTCTGATTCACGTCAAAATTATATGTCGGAATCGTAACGAATATATTTGCATTCACACATGCAAAACTATTTAAATTATTTCAATTTAAGTTTACTCTATAAGCTGCGGAGAAAAGGCTGCATCAGTCAGTTTTGTAACTTGTAAGAAAGGGGTAGCATGATTTTGTCGATATCTGTATTGAGCATTCTTGTATCGAAGTGTACCACACTTACGATGGTGTTGCATGCGTTCTTCTCCGTCCTTGGAAAGTAGAGGGGAACAGCAAATATCTTGTTTTTTGACTAATAGAAATAGGGAAGCGTTTTCAGTGATTGTTAGAGTTGGTGTATATTTGATACGTGATGTTACTTGTGAAAGTAAGTAATTTGTAGTAAACTTTTTGTCAAATACGACTAAGATAATAGCTGTACTTCGGGTATGAAGATGGGTAAAATATTTCAGGCATTTGTGGATTATTTCCACATAAATAGTGGTGCCTCTAGTGTTTCAGAGACACTGGGCAAAATGTATTTGTAACTATATTCACTAATGATTTGTACGGATAGGTGGCAAATTGCTAAAAAAAAATTTTGAAACAACATAATTTCTAAAAGGCTGTCGAGTTTTTCTGAAGTTCTGATTGGATAATATATTTTGTGACAAAGCAAACCTATCCTGAATTAAAAAGTTAGACTTATCATTGGCTCACTGAAATATGTAAACGGTTTCTAAAACACAACATGTAAAGTAATTATGTAAAACAATTTGTGCCACTCACTCGCCTAAACACTCACTTATCAACGCCCTGCCAAAAAAACCTGAACTAAAACCTTGAAATTGTATGGGTGGTCGTCTCTTATGTTTAGGCACCAACTAAGGATGATTTTTTTATACATTTTAATAAATTTGACAAATAAGGGTGTGAAAAGAGGTGAAATGTGTTTTCCAAAATCCTCGATATCACTTAAAACACGTTGATGTATAGAAACTTTTCTGCTTTAGAATAAAGCTTACGTAAATATTTAAAAATAATTTTTTTTTGTCTATTTTTCTAAATTTGATAACTAACGGGGTAAAAATACACTTTATTTTCACAAATTCCTTAATCTCTTAAACCCGATTAAATATCGTGTTACTTTATGCTCCAGAAGACAGTCTATACTGTAACATACCATTCCAATGCCTTGGTATTTACTTCGACGGTTATGAAGAGATTGATCACAAAGGGAAAACTTTGTATTCTCGTCAAAGCCAAATACCTGAAAAACAAGAATGTCCATATAATAAATAAGTAGCATTATTTATTTTGTGGAATGGCCACAGAGAAATAATTTATACAGAGATACCTTACGCAACGAAACGTAACATGGTACAACCTCATTGTACACAAGCATGAATTTTTTATAAAAGAATTCAGCCGACCTCCGTTGGCACAGTCATTTGGAATACCAGTTCACGGTGCGAGAGATAAGATTGGTGGAATCGCGTATAAAGAATTGTGGCAGAGAACTGCCTACTATTTCCTTTTTATCCTAAGTTTATAATAATATTTAGTTGTCGAATTGCGAAGTTTGGGCAACTTGGTTGAAAAGCTTGCACTACCCAGTTCACTCAGTAAAATTGTACACACTTATAAACACACAATGCAACGTTGTTTGCACCTTCTCTGAAAAGTGTATTGTACAGAAGAAAACTGTATTAAAGTTACAAACTGATGTATTTTGGTGTGTGGAATAAATATACAATCGTTGTGACCTGGCCGTCGTAACTCGCTGTAGTCTGAGGTTGTGCAGTAGCACAGTAGTCGCTGTGCAGCAGTACTGGCCACACTTACCTCACGATAAGGGACCCTTGTTTTTTGCTAAAAGAATTTTATCTCACTTTGTTTCCGTGTCTTACGTGCACACCTGCAGTTCTGCTTCGTGGTCAGTGATTGGACATTTTAATTCTCACTAATCTTGGGATTCTACCAGCAAATCACAGACGTGTGGTGTTGCAGGAAAGTTTTTGTAATTGGTTCAGTCAAATGAGATACGGCTCTTCACATAGACACGCTGTCAATAACCTTGAAGCAGAATTGCAGATCTACACGTAAGGCACTGAAGAAAACTGGGGCAAAATTCTTTTCGCGAAAAAACAGGGTCCCTACTCACAAGTTTTATGTCCGCTGAGAAGGCTACCCGCATAAAATCTGTTTGTTGGGGAATATCAACAGTCAATTTACTTAACGCGTTATTCTGATGCATCGCGCAAAATGCGTCGATGGTAACAGTTGGCGAAATGCCAAGTGTTAGCGATTAACGTTACGTCATAGACTATTGAAGTCAAACATTGTTTAAATTTTTGCACATGAAACAGCTCAATGACTGGGAAGATAAAGCAGGAAACAATGGAAAAATGGAAATATTTCCGGCGTCATTTCTGTGATGTTTGGCAACAACAAGTCTAACGACATACAAATATTTGTATTACATTATATTATGCAGTGCAAAGTACTGTACAATATATCTTTTTTTTTAAATTCTGTGTTACACAATGAGTAATACACATATACACAGATACAGAATGTTTCATTTTCCCAAAACGAAGCCCAAGTTACAGGTGTTTTGTGTGTCAAGGCTGTAGCCGGAACGTACAAATTATGTAATGATACTTAACATGGCTGACGTACTTGTACCTGAGAAAAATTATTCACTTAATAGTATATTATGAATAAAGTATACATAGGACATTTGATACGTTTGTGAACACAAACGAACATTTCTGTTTCCATATAAATAATCAAACAGCATAAGTTTTTCATGTGAATCGTAACCACGTAGGCTGGCACCACAAGTAATATTTCATGCGTGGCAATAAAACTGAAAACTTCAGCTTGTTAAATATGACAGAAAAAAAAACAATGGTGTCTTCTATCAGTGGTACTTCAATCTTTTATGGATTTAATTTGTATAAGCATAAAAAATAATTCTGAATATCCAACACATCAGCAAGATTCATTGAAGATTGCGAGCGTGGCTGAGGACGTACACTAACACAAAATAAAACATTATCCGGTTCAGAAACCAAAAATAGCATACAAGATTTACATAGCAAGGAAGAATTATCCCGTTCCTTGTTCCGACATTTCATAGGTTCGTCTAAAGTAACTTTTCAACTACTACCGTCAGTTGTAGATGTGCCGGTTTCATTACTGTAACACATTGCAAGTAGTGTTTAATGCAACATAACCGGGCAAATATATTTTGTAGTCTTTGCTGATAAATATGTTTTATTTCCTTCACATACCAGAGTATCACTTATCCGAAACTGGCAATATTACTCTTTTGTCCCAATGCATGTTAGTAGGTCTTGTTTAGAATAGGACACAAAAATATATCTTTTTTAAATAAAACTGTAATCATATGTTGTAACAACAGTAGTAGCCTATTCACTGTAAAAAGTTATAAAATAGTAGCTAAAAACTGCAATGCGTCACGAAAACAGCGACACGTACACAATCTGTTTTCTCTAAATAAAACTACGCTCCTCCTTTAAAAGGTGCAGGTAAAACACCCTGCACTCTAGTGGCACAATCTAAAATCGTATACTTGGTTTCAAGAATAGTTCCAAAATCCTCACATAGGGTCAGCACAATATAAACTTAGTTTAAATTTTAGGCTAAACGACTTTAGCCTAAACAAATTTTGGCGAAATTACTTTAGGCGAAAAATGTTTGGGCAAAACTAATTTAGGCAAAATGTTTTTTGGGCGAGCTAAGCAGGAGGCTTGAAATTTCAGCAAGGCTTTTTAGGCAAAATTATTTTAGGCAAAATTATTTTAGGCAAAACGACTTTAATACTTAATAGTTGAAGCAAGTGGATAGAGTTTTAAGAATTCAATTTTAGGCAAAATGACTTTAGGCTAAATGACTTTTAGGCAAAATGAATTTAGGCCAAACTACTTCAGGCAAAATGATTTTAGGCAAAATGCCTTTATGCTGGATAACTTTAGGCAAAACAAAGGTGTCAAAGTGTTAAGCAAAATGACTTTAGGCAAATTTATTTTAGGCAAAACGACTTTAGGCGAAACATCTTTAAGCAAAATACATTTTTAGTATGTTAAGAGAGAGGCTGGAAATTTAAGTGAACAGGTTTAGGCAAAATGATTTTAGGCAAAATTATTGACTTTGTCGAAAGTTCAGCAAAGAAATGCCATTTTAGTCAAACAGATTTTAGGCCAAACGACTTTAGGCAAAATTAAATTTAGGCAAAAAGAATTTAGGCAAAAAATTTTTAGGCGAAACGATTTTAGGAGCAATTCCTTTAGGCAAAAGGAGGTAGATAAAATGTGTTTAGGCAAAACAACGCATCCCCTTTGTTTTTATTGTGATGCAAGCAGTGGGTGATAAAAAGCAAGAGAGCTGACTTGGATGTTATCCTTAAAAAAAAGGGGGTCTGGTCATTTATACAACAGAACCATGTGCTCAGATCATTTCAAGAAGGAGGATTTCCACAATTTTAATCTGCCTTCACAGGGGTAAGAATGAGGGCCTATACTATTTTTGTACGCTGCATCATCCAACATCTTGTTATTCTCTCTCTCTCTCTTTCTCTCTCAAAATGTCTTTCCTTTTAATATCACCTGGCTTCTTTTGCTTTGCCTGCGGTCTGTCCGTTTAACAATTGGCTGCCTCAACTAACCACATTCTTCGCTGCCATTTTTCCCTAGTAAATGGGGTTTCGCGCTGATTGGTCGGGTTGGGAGTCTCTTATTCCACCTCGACTATAGGAAACTGTCAAAAGTTAAACAATGTAGGCCCATTGGAATTTATAACATGTAGGAAAACTTGTAACAATTATAATTGCAAACAGCACCATCAAACATTTTGTGAATGTGTGTTGAAGATACTTTCCGGAGAATGAATTTCATTGAATAGCTCTGTAGGAAATTTTAATTAAAACTAAAATCATCTTCTTAATGCAGGCAGTGCTTGTCTTCATAACTCAGGCATGAAATTTAACAAACTTATATGCAGAAAAAAGCAACCAATTGTACCTAACACTCTTGACATCATTTGGTCCTAATGTAATTACATGTTTGGAACCAAGTTATCTATGGTAAGGTTTACAAGTTCGTATTTTGCCACCTATTCAAATATAGCTTCTTTTAGTAAACATTTAGGCTACTATATCAGCCAAAATTGCATAGTTACACTAACACTGTTCTTTAGGCATTGTACAATATAATGTTATTCAACACTGAGTGGATAAGAATGATATGTACTATCACAGGTAATATAATTGTTAGAAACGTATATAATGCATTGTAATTTTCAGGCTGTAAATACTTTCGTATGAAAACTTTCAGTAGACTGCAAGATGACGTTGTGGATGTAGAAAATTGAATGCATCATGTAGGAAAAGTCTATTAAGACAGTTACAGCCAAACATTTGTTTTTAAAGTTAAAATAGAATACTGCTTAATTTACGTCCATATATCAACTAACTCTGTGCTTTGGATTGTATGTACTGTACTAATTTCCTGCTAGTACTAACATTCGAAATTAAATTTTGTATTAGTTTTATACGTATTCTGTTATTGAACATAATTTTAAATGACTAAAGAAATTGTAAAGTTTTATGCAGTTATGTAATTTAATAAATTAGTATTTTATATTATATACTGTTCTGTTTAGTGACATAAAACCAGAATAATAATTTGATCATGCTTATAGAGTGCTGAGAGGTGTCGTACCATCACAAAACCTACCTACAGTATGCGGCAACACTGGCAATGTTAAGCAGTGGAAAAGCCCAAAAAAAAAAAAAAGAAGAAGAAGAAAGGTTTCTCTTTCTGCAGATTCACCATCCTTTGACTGTGACCCTGCAAGGATGGTTAACAGTTTGAATGATGTATCAGTGGCATCGGGTATGTTAGACTTTTCCATTTTTAATTGAATTAATTTCAGTAGTCGGTACTGTCTGTCTCATGTAAGGTTTCTAAATTTTGACATTTCTCTCCTGATAAAGATGTCTGATAGCTCATTGTGTTGACCTTTAACTTTTCTATTGGTTGCAACAAATGTTTAGAGCATAATTAGTGTTGCGGATTGTTAGGATTGAGAAATAATTATAGTAAATAGAACATAGTTATTTTTATTGAGTGTAAAAATGGCATCACTTAAGAGGAGTGACATTTTTGTGTGTGGTAGGGATGATGAGGCAATGATGCGGTATTTTGAAATGTTGAGTTCTGACAGTTCAAGCAGTGAAGATGAAATGGACTTTGATAATAACAAACATGTTTCAACGAACCATTCTCGTGTAGTTCATAACGACACAAATGACAGTTCTTCCGAGTCTGGTAACGAAAACATTGCAATGGACACTGGTTGTGGCAATGTTATTGACTGGAAGTGGGAACAGGTTCTTTCGCAACCTGTGTGTCATCCCTTCACTGGTGTTTCTGGCAGAGCACCAAACCTAAATTTAGATAAGAATTCCAGCCGGGCAGCGATATTTTCTTTATACATGAATGACAGTGTTGTGTATCATATCGTAGAACAGACTAATAAATATGGGTCAAATGACAGCAGTTTTGTAAGTACAACACCGGACGAATTGCGAGTGTATCTCGCTCTTCTTATCTTGATGGGTATCGTTCAAAAACCTACTCTTCAAAGTTACTGGAGTAAGGATGTTGCTATAGATACGCCATATTTTAGAAGTGTTATGCCACGACGGTATTTTGTATCCCTGAACAGATATTTACATTTAATGGACAACGAAACTCTGGACCCAGCAGATCCACTACGTAAAATTCGGCCTATTATAACTGTGGCATCAGATTCGTTTCGCAAAATTTACACACCATCAGAAAATGTGTGCATTGACGAGTCTTTGATGAAATGCAGGGGATGACTGCATTTTATTCAATTCTACAAACCTAAACGTGCAAGGTTTGAGATAAAGTTCTACAAACTCTGTGATTCTGCGTATTTGTATATTTGCGACTTCAAAATAAAAGTTAGTTAGGAAAGACAAAACGGACAGAATTCCTGCTAGCACTGCAATAGTGGTGGAAATGATGCAGAAATATGATTTACTGAACAAAGGATACTTACTCCCTGTATATTGATAATTGGTACAATTCACCCAACCTGTTTCACAGACTGTTCTCTGCTGGGACAAATGTTTGCGGGACAGTCCACACCAACCGCAAAAATATGCCGAAAGAACTCTCGAAAGAAAAACTAAAAGTAGGTGAAGTTGTAGTCTACAGCAGTAACAACATCACGCCAATGAAGCGGAAAGACCAAATAAACGTCTGCATGTTATCTATGAAACACACGCTTGTTTTTGCAGAAACAGGAAAGGTGCATCATAAAACAATAACTAAAATTATGAAGCCTACTGCAGTTATAGATTGTAACATGAAGATGAGAGGTGTAGATGTAGGAGACCAAGTCATGAGCAAATTCCATGTAATGAGAAGATATAGTATGGCGTACAAGAAATTTTTTTTTGTTGTAGACATGATGCTATTGAACAGTTATATGCTATATAAACAGTTACATGGTAAGAAGAACAGAACATTTCATGTATTCAAACAGAAACTAGCAGAAGAACTTTTAGAGACCTACTTCAAAGAAGATGTCGTCAAGAGGCGGTCTGTGACACCTGGAGATTTGCCTTCGCACCTGAGTGGCAGGCACTATTAAGAGAAACTTGCTCCCTCTTCAGCTAAAGGGGCAAAATTCACCAAACGTTGTGTCATGTGCTTGGAAAATAAGCAAAGGAGAGAGTTGACCTGGACATGTGACAGCTGTAATGTTGCAGTGTGTCTTCAGCACTTCAAGCCGCATCACACTCTCAAGAATTACTGAATTTCTAGAGACAGCTCTCAATGTTATGATTTATGTTACAGTTATGTGAGTGAAAATTGTTTGTACTGTAACCAAATTCTCCAAGCATTATTAGGTGTAGAACTATTTTTTCTAATGAGCTACACCTGTAAGATTAATTTGTTATGAAGTACGTAAATTTAGTCCTACAGTATATTTATAAGGTAAAATATAAGCGCACATGTGTATAACATTGTACTGTAAATATAAGATTTTTTTTCTCTGTTGTGTACCACTTACGACAGCTTTACTTGAGATGCAAATGAATCTTTTTCTTCACCGTTCATAAATAATAATTGTTACATTTTTTTACATACTATGTACGAGTGTTTGTTCTATTATAAAAGTGAACTTTAGTACAGTGTTTAGGTATAAGACTGATTATATATAATTTCAGAAGTATTTGTTTTGTGAATCACCTTTTATGTACATGCAGACACACATACGCATGCATATATGCATATGTACATACATACATACATACATACATA
Source organism: Medauroidea extradentata (assembly GCA_003012365.1). NCBI lineage: Eukaryota > Metazoa > Arthropoda > Insecta > Phasmatodea > Phasmatidae > Medauroidea > Medauroidea extradentata. The sequence goes on along the minus strand of PNEQ01003575.1, from coordinate 20,856 downwards.
CATACACACATGCACATACACACATGTACACATACATACATAAACACATACAGGATGAACAGAATCAAACACATTAGCACAGCACTCAAATTCTGGGTAAAATTGGAGACGAAAATTTAAATACCAAATGTTGCACAATGATATTTTACATGCCAAACGTGGCAATGTAGCACCGTAGTTAGTACCCTCTTGCACGACACAGATAACTTATTACTTGCTGTTCTGACCTGCATATAATGGGCGCAGGTTCAAATTCTGAGCAGTACATACATGATACTACCTTTCCTAGACATAACAAAATAATACCTGTATGCAGAGCGCAGTAGACTTCTTCCATGCAATATTGCCACATTGTGCATGTAAAACATCGTACAATGTTTTAGCTGCAGTGTTGCCACAATTTGCAAGTAAAATATATGATATTTTGCCACTTATATTTCCATCTCCAAATTTTCCCAGAATTCACATGATATGCTTATCATGAGTTTGTATCCGGGCATACTGTACATATATTTGTATGTTTATACATATCGCACCCCCATTACAATACTAACATAACTAAAAAATCATTACTTTTTAGTTATGTACATGGTGAAATTCAGGATAGTTTTCTCTACCTAATACAACAATAACATACGAAAAAAAAACATTAAAAAAAGTTTTTCAAACTTTTTTTTTCCAAGTAAAAGTAATTATTAGTGCTAAGACTAACTAGCATTTACGTTGCACGAGGGAAAACAACAAATGCTATGTTTCGGTGCAAGAACATATTTTGTGTTATTTTGATACTACTCTACAGTCATCTAAATATTTGGACCTCGATAACTCGGACTAAAAGGGGGGAGAAGCTGTCCGAGTTACGATTTGTCCGTGTTATCATGGGGCGTCCGGGGAGGTGGGGTAGTCAGTCATTAATCACAAGAAACGTGAGGAAACCAGTACGGTATCATTTCTACAAGCAAAAGGAGCGGCAATATGTACTGCTTTGTACGTATCAATTTACAGGAGGGGGTAGTGGGGAAATTATCGCTGTAACGGGAGAACTATAAAAGAAAGAATGTCAAACAACCTGGGCCGGCAGATTCTTGTTTATTTATTGTTTATGCTTCTTCTGGCTGATCTTTTTTTATCTGTACTATAAGCTGGCACCAAGGCACCTTTCGACCACATAAAAGTTCTCACGCCCTTCTCCCGTCTGGCTGACGACAGTCTGTGCGTGGGTGTGTGTGTGTGTGAGATAAGCTAGGGTGGTAGAGCACGAGCGGAAGTAGTCAAGGTCAACCGGTACAGTCTCAACCGTGGTGGGAATATTGCCAGGTGGAACCGTCCGGCCGCCAAAACTCGCACCCTACTGCGTAGCTACTTATGACGTCATGCGAGTTGCACGGGACAGAAATCTAGCACTAGTCAGTACACGTCTGACGTCGGGCGCGTGCACAAGACAGTAGGCTACACCACGTCCCGCGTGTACTGGCCTGTGTCCACGCGGCCGCAAAAACTCTTCAACTTAACTCGTCATAAATCGAAAACTAGTCAGTCAAATAATGACTTGAAAATTTTACTACGTATTTGTGAAGTGTCCTGCCAACGAACAAATATGGTAGTTTTCTTTACGTAAATTATTTTATATAAAAAAATATTTTAACAACGTACTGTTCACTATTGACAGAAACTGCAGGGAAAATTATATTAAGCGAGAAACTTTTTGTTTTTTCGAGATAGATTGGCGGTACTAGCGGAAGAGGAAACTCTAATGTAATTTTTATGCCTTCTTCGAAGAGTTGCGAGATACGCTATAATTTTAGTGGCAGGTAGATGACAGAAGAACATTCAGACGCGCGCGTTCGAGATCAGAGACGCGATCTGAACTTCTCCTTCGATTTATCTGCACTGAATTTCCTATTATAATTTCAGTTTTATAGCATAACTTTTTTTTAACTTGTTAATTATATTTTTTATATTTAATGTCCGCTGTCTTTATCTTATAATATTTATGTAGTAATTAAATTACAGTTGTAATGTTCCCATCAAAATGTTCTATTTTTTATCTCAATACATTATTGCAACACCATAAGGCCTTAACTTATGAGTTATTAATTTTTAAAAATTTGCAACCCGTCGGAACATACGTACATATTTTACATATGCATGACAACTATTTGAGACACATTTCAATAATAAATAGTACTTTTGCTTATTTCGCCATACGAACTTGAGCTGTACACTGAAAAAAATATAATAAAGTTCCCTTGTAGAGCACATTAAAATAAAACTCATTAATCAATGAATTTGTTTGACATCTCGTTTCAGTTTGTCTATTACTCAAACATAACACAGAGCATGCGAAAATTGTCAAAATTGACGAGGAGAGTAAGAAAAAGCACATGAACCATAATTACAAGTAGATACACTGTTTGTTCCAAGTAGTGTGATTTATTACAAAATCATAGCTGAAGCTTATGTTGTTCATAGAAAAAATACCCGTAAAGGAGACTGTAAAATAAATAGCACTACATTAGTGAAATAGACATGTGTAAATACTGTTTTGCTGGAGATAACTATCTATACTGTCGTCATATTTTGTTCCTGTCTCGTGGGATAGTATACTAAACGCACATACATTTTTCATGTGATTCTAGAAAATAATATAAAATATGTAACATGGAAATCTTCGTTTCAAGTAGGTACGGACGTAATTTTTTTAAAAAATAAATGACATAACTTTGATTTCGGTAGAAATAAAATATTTTAAGGAAGTGTGTGATTAAACGAATTTTTGCTGTTTGATTCATGTATCTTAATTCGTTACGTTACTGAAACTGGCGAAAAAAAAAAAACTAATTTCATCTGTCTCCACAACAGTTTTCGAGACATAAATTTCGATATACTCAAATGTATTAACTAAATCTTATTATGAAAATTATCCTTCAGATTAATATTTAGATAGTTTAGATAGTAGCGCAATAAATATTACAGATCAGAGTATATGGAAAAAAAGTGCTAATTACACACTGATGTAAACGCAAGTTTGACTCACAATAGCACACGGTTAATCCGAATAAAGAACTTTATGAAGATTTTAGTATCCGCCTTCATTAAGAAACCCTTTTCATTAATTAATTACATCAGAAAAATTTGTTTTCTTGATTATTAAAAAAACTGCCGTACTTGTATTTTCTTCGTGAGATAGCGGTGTTTATTTGAATTCGAGCATGATGAAGAATTTTATGTCAACGATTATCTTATTGCATTTAATTCAAAATTGGCAGGAACATTAAAAGGTAGATAGGTAGAGAATTTAATACTATGCAAACACAATCCCAACTCGAATTCTGTATACATCCCTTCCGAAAACCATCTCTAAAATAAAATCGAAGTAAAATGTAATATATTACTTGCCAGTATGATTGAATTTTTATAATATCGTATCGACAGCTTCATCTGGTCTCAATAATAACGTTCTTCATAATAATGCATATCATATATTTACTGTTCAAACTAATTTAGTCTGACATACGAAATGATATTGTAGTTTTGTAATAGAAAAAAAAACTAGTAATAACGTTTTAAAATCAACTTTCATTTGTGGCATTCAATGAAACTCGTAATTAATTAAAAACCTACGATGGAAACTTATTTCCATCGCATTCCAGTAGCTTCGATAACATGCTATCTTACTGTACGAAAAGCTATCAGTTTCATTAATTATTAAAAGTACGCGAATCTAAAACAGGAGTGCATGTGAAGACTCATTTGTTACGCTGAGTTGCAAAAAAAAAATTCATTGCAGCAAACAACACAATCACATCCAGTTACTAAATTTTAGTTTTAGATATGAAGTATGAGAGGAATATTGATTTCTATTTGTATGTACTGTAATGTAAAAAAAAGTGATAACATTTAACTATTTTGTTTTTTACTGTTTTGCTTTGCTATTGTAGGTCTAAGAATTAAAAAAAAATATATGTAAATGAGGATAATAGTTTCAAAATTAAATTTTTATAATAATGTTATTTAATTTGGTGAGTTGCCAAAAGTCTGTTATTTTATAACAAACATGATATTCAGAATTGAAATTAACATAGCAAATTCAGTGTATGTAAATCAAGAGACAAATTGTGGTTGGTTCGTCGATCTCGAACGCGCGCATCTGATATGTTCTGTATTCTACCCGCCGCCAAAATTATAGCGTAACTCCAAACTTTTCGAGGGGTGTATGAAAACTACATTTTGAGTTTCCTCTTTCTTTCGTCCGCTGATAACACCTATATATCTCGAAAAACTAAAAAGTTTCTCGCCTACTATATTTAGCCCTGCATTTTTCAGTCAATAATGTACAGTACATTGTTAGACAATTTTCTTTAAATAAAATATTTTACATAATGTAAATTAACAGATAGCATTATTAGTACAACAGTTCACAAATGGGGTGCAAAAATTTCGAAGTAATTTGACTGGATGGTTTTCGATTGCTGACGAGTTTAGTTTGAAAGTTTTTTGGACACTCGATGTGAGCATCTGCCAATATTTCGTAAATATGCCTTGCAACTCGCATGACGTCACAAAGGAGGGGAGGTAGCAGAGCAAGTAGAGGGGGAACATGCGCACGGTTCCACCTGTTAATATTCCCACCACGGTCTCAACAGTAATACAAACACCGCACGTGACCACACGCAACTCACGAGATGTTTACGTGAAAAATTGCTCTACATCAGCATGTCACAGTGTCTGCAGCCAGCTGCTAGTTTCCTACAAGAAATTGTTTTTTCCAGGGCTTCTTTGTTAGAATACGAGGCCAGGAGCAACGTAAATCTCAGTCTACCTTTCCTTCTTTTTTTTTTTTTTTTTTGTTTAGTTGAAGTCACGGCCGTGGTTGAAGTGATAATGTGCGCTTGTAGGCTTCCCTCCATACTATCTTACCTTGGCTGCGTTGTCATAGATCAGTGACGTCTTCACACACACTTTACACTTTAAAATAAATTTCGCAGATACCATCAACATTAAAGGGTACTCAATAAAAGCCCATTCATTTTAACCATTTAATTTTTTCAATAGCAAGGCCCTCTAGAATTTGCGACCTGGGGCAAAAGACTCTTTCTGCCCCCTCCCCTTTTTTATAATTTATTAAGCCATGTTTTATTTTTTTGATATATCGCGCCGGCCTCTAGCATAGTGGGTTAGGCGCCAGTTTACGGTGCGAGAGGCCCTGGGTTCGAATCCTTGCTCGGACATGGATGTTGTGTTGTTCTTTCACCTCACTTCACCCTCATCGGCTTGTAAGACGTCATTAAAGGGCCATAAAACCCTTTCACCACCGTGCCTAAATTGCAATGCAAACCAATGGCTTTTAATTTTTTTTATTATGTCCGGAACAAATCGTTTTGCAATCTTGAATTTATCGCACATACCAGAACAAAATAAATTTCCATTCAGGTGCTATTGTGACTTGTAGTTACCGTCCAATTCATCAGCATCATACTGTAGTGTTCATTTACGACACACGTGCGTGTGTGGCTCGCGCGGAGAAGAGGGAGGAAAGATAAAGAAGGGAGTTCTGCCTGCTGAGTTGCATCTCCCTCGCGCGCTTGCTGAGTTGCATCTCTACTCGCGCGCCTCGCTAGCAACATTTAACCACACGGAACTTGCCACATATTTTACGGTGGGATTATTAAAGGCTACGTAGCGATGAGCAACTGCTTTTAAAGCTTAATACTGTTTTTAAATAAAACGTGATGGATTCAAATGAGGCAGACACAATTTTCTTATGATTTTTGACCAAAAATAATTTAATTAAAATTAATTTTGTTTTTTGAAATTCTGTCCGAGTTATCCGAAGTTCGGGACATCGAGGTCCGAGTTATCGAGGGTTCACTATGTATGTATGTATGTATGTACAAATGCATTTATCTCAAAATGACGTATTTTGAGATATCTTAGTATTGCATTGGGGGTGCGATACATATACATACACACAAAATACTTCACTTATCTGTTTTATGTTGCGTTAAGTATGACAGCATTACATTTTATGTACCGAAAAGTTCTTTTTAGAATGTTTGAGCGTACACAATTTTTGTTTGTACAATAAGAACATAATTATATTTTATAGATTTTTATTCGTATACATGATATACTTGTGTAAATTTATATAGCATTTTTGTAATTTATCTTGTATGATTTATAACACTGTGTTATGAGCATCTCAGTACTATATGCCAAACCAAAAATAAAAATGTTCTCTATATATATAAAGGAGATAACATGCAAAATGTATATGGACATTATATACATATAAAGTACATAATTGTTTGTTTTAAATTCTTTTAAAAAAATTTCACATTTGGGGATATATTAAAGGTAATGTATAAATAATATAATGTGAAAATGCACTTAATGCGAATGGTCACAGATTTTATATTAATTAGTGTGGGAAAAATTATCAATAATTTACAGAAAACTGTTAAAAAAAATCTTATAAAATATTTTTTTCTGTACCGGGAATCGAGTTTGAAAGTTTAATTGCAGAATAAAATTACTAATAAAATTTTATAAACCTGCTTCCATTAACAAAACAGAAAAAAAGTTTGTGGATTCCATGGTCGCTCTAGCTCTTAAGATGTGTGGAAGCAAATGGGTTAAAGCCAAGGGGAAAAGGGGAGAGGGGTCAAAAAATTTTAATTTCAAAGAGCATAAATATGCTGCTCACAAAAGAATTACTAAATATTTAAAATCATTTTTAAAATTATTCACTCCTTTAAAATAAAGGGGGTTGATTGATCCTCACCTGGGGAAGAAAATTGTTTTTTTTTATCCTCCCCCTAAAAAATTTTGATTTTAAGATGCAAAAAGTTTTATCTTAGCAGTTTTAGTGACTTGTTGTTGAATGTACTACAAGTAAATTTTTTATGTGAATCATCCACCCCTTTAATTGGGATTGTGGGTGAAAAAGTGAAATTTTAGTAGTTTTTGTGCCTAAAAATTTACTATGCTATTGGTAAAAATATTAATTTTTTTAATACAAAATGCTTTCAATTTTTGATCAGTTTGAAGAGGGTAGTCCGGGGTCATCCTCCAAGAAAATTTGGATTTTAAGATTTAAAATAGTGCTATTTTAGCAATTTTAATAGCTGAAGATGGAGTATGGTACTGGTAAAAAATACATTTAGAAATTTTTTAATATAAAATGTTTTCAAATTTCCTTTCCTTTGAAGTGGGAGGAGAGCCCAATTTTGGATTTAAAACTGTAGGCTGAATGCTGTTTCCCATATACTCAAATAATTAGTATAAATTCAAATTCTTTGCCTTTGTGTATATGTTGTGTGACCCTCATGTCAAGTGTTAAACACTCACTTTACGATACACAGATTATTAAATACATAGTTAGCTTTTTATGTTGTTCACTAAAAACAGCGCAAATTAAATTTCTGTATTTTAAACAATTAACTGTCAAACACCTCACTTCAAAAAAATTAATTTTATATAGAAATGTTTGGTATATTAGGTGCTTAACAAATTTATTGCATGCTGACGGCTCTAAGAAAAAAAAAGAATAATTATTTCTGTATGCCAAAATATCACAATTTTGAACCAGACGAATGTAACGATGCCATTATCGTCCATTGCTATACATGTAATTTTGAATTTCGCGGGATATTATCCAGCTCTTGCCGCTAGGTGAGCTGCTTTAGCATGTCTCGCGCTTCTCCTATTGTTTTTGGCCTCAGTTTCCCATATTAACCCCCACCATATTTGGTCGGATGGCACAGCCGCTGCTGGCTACTCTTCTCCCGGTTGCGCTCCGTGTCTGACCTACACCCTCACTGATGGGATCTGCGTGTCTTTCTACGGTAAGAGTTTGTTGCTTTTTTGGCTGGGTTCCTTCCAGCGTCAATGTTTATTGGTGTTTCAGTACGCCGCAAGGTTTCCTCGAGTAAAGTATATTATTCTTTGAATTTCAATTTTTGTTCCAGTTTGTACGGTTGGCAGCATGCCGAGTGAGTTAGCTTTTTCTGCCCCTATTCGACCGCGCCTCTGTTAATCGCTTTTGTCGCGGCTCAGAACTACGTCACTTGATTATCGTGCCATATAATGTTCAATTGCATAACTTACTTTTTACTTGCAATATATGAATGCCTTTGTTAAATTATTTGTGCATTTTCATTCAAGTAGAGTTGAATCACTACGATCTCAGGAATATCCCATTCACCCTTTTGTGTTGCCAAACGCACCACAACATGTAAACACCCAGCAGCTCGCACTTCAATATGCTATCACATGCTTGAATCTCATACATTGCACAATTGTAATTTGATCTACCAGACAGGCTATAACTGTTCTCTTGGCACATGCCATGGCCAAACTACATGCACATCCATCTGTAGTGTCTAGTATCAAATATTTACTGAATGTACTAGATCTTACCTTTGACAGATGCAAAAAAATCTTCAGTAATATTCACCCAGTTATACAATGCTTCTGACATAGGTTGGGCTACCAATGAATCTGCTCCCTGTCCATACCTGCGAACCATATACATCAGTTGCTACTACAACTGTCAACTTAACAAATGTCATACAGGCTAACTGACAAGCTAGACATTTTCTGAGAATTATATATACATTAGGCTACAGTACTATTGAGGTATTACACCTGTTTGCCACAAAAAAAGTTATGTGCACAAACAGCATATTTTGTGTGTTACCTCAATTATTAGCCTACTTCAGTGCACAATAAAATGAACTTAACAAATATACTTAACCAAACAAAGAACCCAATTTACAGTTTTAGCTTCTGCATGGTTGGGTATCAAACTAAGCAAGCAAGTTCACTGGTAAACACAGAAAAATCAGGTCAATAAACTTCATTGTACATCTTTCAGAACTAAAAATTAACAACTTCTAAAATTACAATATGTATTTTTGAGTAGTCTATATAGATATGAAGAGTCAGGACAGAGTGTGTTAATTTTGTTGTTGGTTGAAAGTCATTTGTGTTGGTGTAGTATTCCTTGAAAATATAACCAAACTGAACTATGGTAAAGTTATAAATATAAAAAAACACTGGTCATTTCATATCAAATCACCTAGGGCCATGTGCTTCAATGTCACACATTTTGTTCAAATTTTTATCCAATGTAGGTTTGCATAAAATTAGAACAAATAATTTTTTTCAGAAATTTTGGAGGAAAGCCTGAGGAAGGAGAATTTTTTTAAATTTTGAAATCTTGCAGCAATTTATGTTCTCTTATGACCTACATCAGTTGACTGAGATTGTTATAATTCTTTTGGTTTTTAAGCTATCAGGTTCATTTAGCTGTCAAATGAAAGATAATTTTCAGCTTTTTTTAAGTACATAAAGAAAACATGCAAGAAAATAAAATTCAAAAAATTAATTTGCTTACAATAGTTTAGTTTTTACAAAATTTGCTATTATTCGTTAAGTTAAAAATATCACACCTTTGAAACTTTTTTTCTACAATCATCTTACCCCACATTAAATGTAGTAAAAAAAAAATAAGAGGGTGTTTTTTATTGTTTTTGAAAAAAAAAATATTGTTTTTGAAAAAAAAAAATATTTTTTTTTAATTTACCATTTTCAGGGCTGATAGTGGCTTCTGGCCCCAAAAAAAGTGACTTACGTGACCAATATTACAAAAAAAAGTGACCAAAAAGTAACAAAAATAAACTGCATACCTATATCTAAAATTTTTATTTTTAACACAGATTAAATGGATAAAAGATCCCGACATATTACAGCAAACAAGCTAACTACATACAATACACATTTAAACTAATGTTTGCAGTAAATCCTACTTATCTTACTAGTCAGCATCTACATACAACCCAGGTAGGCCATGACAAGCATAGGAAATCAGTTGTTGAAATAGCAGTTGTATTGTAACAAACAATACCTACCAAGGGCATTGGTTTAAATAACTAAAATTACACGCACAACATGAAAGATGCTACAAAAACTTGATAGCATTTCCACTAGCAATTGTGAAGGTAGAAAACTAATGTTTTGGTTTCCTGACAAAAAAACTCTGTCAAAATACTAGATCTTTGCTTCTCAACTTGTTTCTGGACGCAGTCACCCTTTTGTCGCTTATGATCCTGTTCTTCGCGCAAATGATTCACTTTCTCAAGCACAGCCTGAGCAAGTTCAATTTCTTGGAAATTTTTATAAGCCAAAGCTTTTTTTAGCCTTTAAAGGGGCACACAACACAAAACACAAGCTGTGGTGTAAAGAAAGATAAAGTTATTGTATGCAGTGTGGCAGTATTAGTTTTCGTTTGCGGTGTCTCGTTTCCGAGAAACACGGCTGGAACCAAGCAGCTGTGACATCACGTCGCTCGCCTGGCCGCATCAACTGCTCACTGCTGCCTTGTCATCAACACGTGATAGGTGCTAGTCGCGCAGTCGCCTGTGTTTCGCACGAACATGTCTCGTACAACAAATACGTCTGCAGGTGGAGTGCTGTGTAACAGATAAGTGCCATATTACTTTTGATAAGTTTATTGTATTGAGACTGCAGACAGTAGACAGTATTGTTACGACAATGCCAAGTTGTAGTGCATTCAGATGTAGTAATTCTTCTCGTAACTCAGGAAATAGAGACAAAGGAATTTTTTTACACGTTTTTCCGAACCGTTCTAAATTTCCTAAAGTGTTTTCGAAATGGGTTACATTTTGAAAACAGAAACAATTCACGCCTGGACCTGGAGAATGTTTATGTTCTCAGCATTTTTTGGAATCAGATTTTGATGAAACTCAGTTAATGAAATTAAAATTGATGCCCAACAAAAAACTAATTGGTCTTAAACTAAAACCCGGTGCGATACCTTCTGTGATGAAATTCTATGTGCCGAATAGTGACACAGTTCTCAGAATCTCCACGTACCAGTACTTGCAATGCGCTTAAGGCTGCCGTTGTTGCTCTCCTCCCCCAGGGTCACCGCCCACACTGGACGCAAGTGCAACAGGCACCTGCCTCGCCAACTCGACTTGAAGCGCCCGGGCCAGGGCATCTTGTATGTTATGTGGCACACCATCTACTGCACCTCTGCGTCTACTATGGGGTCAGTGAAGAAGCTGACAGCAATGACGTTGCGGGCCTCCTCGGGACACCCCTCCAGGGACAGGTGGGCCAGCCGCACAATGTCCTGCCAAAGCTGTTGCAGTGACTTCCCTGGTCGCTTTGTGTGGCTCCGCAGCTGGGCGTGATGGGCATTTTGCTGGTACCTGTCGCCAAAAGCACAGCTCCAACGCCGATACAAGGGTTGCGTACTCTAGCCTGTATTGCTCGGGCAGTGACTGTAGTAAGCTCAATGCCGGACCCTTCAATACTGCTCCAGGTAAAAGGCTCGCTGCTCCTCTGTCCAGCCATTCAGGGTAGCGACAATCTCGAATTGGTGCCGGTATTTCCGCCAAAGAGCTGACCATCGTAGTGGGCGGGCTTAATGGTGACTCACTTCCTGACACCGGCAGAACTGGAACCAGCAATAATGGGCTGCTTGGGCGGTGTTGTGTTGGCAAACGGCCTGCTTATCGTCACCACCTTCTTCTGCTGCTGCACTGGTTGACACCCTATGTTTGTCGCACTGCTTCCAACTTCGTGACGCTGGAGAAACTCAAGTTATTATTTCTTACGTAAACTAATTTCCTTTTCCATTTTACCCTCGACAATGTCCATTCTTTCTTATTACACTGACCACCTTTTAATTTACACTGTCCACTTTTTCATTTACACTGTCAATTTTCTGATTCACCATATCACTGATACTGTTAATTTTACTGTCCACATTCTCATTTACACTGCCTACTTTCTTCAAATTTGTTAACAACCTCACTAACACATCCTACTTTCCTGTCAACATTTTCGTTTACACTGTCTATTTCCTGTCCACTATTTCACTTACGTTACTAATATGACTACTTACATTGCTTATCTGACTATTTACAGTTTAATTTACAGTGCTAATCTGATTATTTACACTAGTAACATGACTATTTGCACTTTCATTAACATTACTGATCTTGTTATTTTTCACTATTCATCTGACCATTTACATTGTCTTTCAGACTGCTTATTTGACTATTTACACTAACACACAGTCCTTTAATCAATGCACACAGTGCTTCCATATCAATATCCATTTTCATTGTTATCATTCACAAACTTGAATAAAATAACTTACCTTTACTGTGTAAATAAATAATACTAATTTATCTAGCTAGCCTAACTTTAAAACGGCTTCTTTATTGTGTTGTTATTAAAGTTAAAATGCCTCCATCCCACTTCTGACACCAGTGTAATAAACTTGCTGTCCTGGGTGCAGCCAGGTTAATTTGGGATGAACGGCTTTGATACCAACCGAATCAATAAATTAAATTTCTTTATTTAATTACAACACTCTATTGTAAGTATACAACACTAAGGATTCACCATTTTCAAATAAACATTTACAGACATTATATACAGGTAATCTCCCTGAAAGCCTAATTTACTACTCTAGTGCATAATTAATAATGTCTCTCTTTTTCTATGTGTTTTGGGAACATTCAGTTACGTCCGAGCTGAATTCTTGACCCAGATGACTGACAGGTGCCCACCCATTCAGAACACCTGTGACGTCAGCTAGGCGTGAGTGGCCTGTCGCCAGAGGTGGGAAGATAGAGGAAAGGAGGTGGGGCGCAGTCCACTGACTAGTCATGTGACTGGAGATAGCAAAGCAAGGGGAGTGGAAAGAAGAGGGGCGCAGCCTGGTACCTCGACGCCGGGGCTGTAGATAGCAAACAGGGGAGGGGAAGGCAGTGCGGCCTGCCAGGCGACCCGACCAACACCCTCGAAAGTGCTGACTCGTTATACTATGGTCTTGTGAATGAAATAAAAATGAACGAATGATTGAATGAACGAATACACCTTGTGTCTAGCTATGGCCGTGTGTGAAGATCAACTGCCCAGTGTAGAGACAAAAACTACCTAATTCCAATGCAAGGCCAGATACAGTTTTTTTATATTACTTAAATAAACCTTTGTTGATGGGTTAGTTACACAAATAATTTCTACGTGGCTATGCTGCAATTATGTAACATAATAGCACCTTTAAGTTCATTACATTCTGATAATGTACAGTAATATTAAATTTTCAGGGAAATAAACCTTAACACTATGGAGTCATTTCAGAAAGTGTTTACATGATATAATATAATTTGATTTTCAGTTACGTAGTTTTAAAGTGATGAAAGTGAGACAGCGTAGTGTTAGGCATTGTTGGATGACATGTTTGTACCCTCATGCCTGTTAAATTTCAGACGTTTCCATAGTTATTAACTGAAATTAATTTAAGAAAAGTTCACTATTATAAATTCATATAGGCCCTAATTCCTTAATGTTTTTCTGTCGGATTTAAGTCAAAACATTTTTGTCTTACGTTTTGCAATCATCAATAGCAGAATCCTTATTACATGTTTTTAATGTTAATTCTAACTGAAAGTGTTTAATGTGTCTTAAATAAATTTGAGTTTTTCCTGCATGTGTTTCATGCTTTTGTGTTAGTTTGTACGGCAGTTCTCCACATTCTTCTTGTAAAGTAATACATACCGTAATGACATTATTACTGTTAAACTTACTACGATTTTTTATAGCAATCTTTATTAGTAGCCGAGTTGTCATGTCAATGTTAAGATCCCAAGCTTTTCAAATAAAGGACGACACCAATCAGACTTTTTTTTTTTAATATGTTTCTAAAACATTTACTACATAATAGTTATTAAAACATTATTTATTTGCTTCTTTGAGTTTATATGTTTGGTTTGTGCCTTTTGTAACCTACAGGCACTTACGATAATACACTCCCTGAAGTAAGGTAGATTTTTTCAGTCATATGACCAGGTTTTGTCAGAACTTTAGGCCAACATTGACGAAGGAACTGGAATCAAGTTACCTGAAGGGCAGAAGAAGAGTGGAAAGACTGGTCAGAATATACAGAATGGTAAATGGAGAGGAAGGTTGGGGAATGTTTGGTTACCAGCAAAATAAGGGAAGGTACAAGGTAAGAGGAAACAACAGTGAAAAGTTTCTGAGGGCTAGATGTTCTATGCTTGCTAGGATAGTACGAGAATGAAATATTATGGTGGATATAGTATAATATAGAATAGTTTATTTCATTCCACCGCGAAAGGAAAAAGAACACACACAAAAGAGGCCAAAAATCTTACATCATTATAAACATTTTTGTTTATTATTGCAAAAGTATTCTTCAATTGAATAGGAAGAATTTGCCCAAAGTCCTGGGAAAAGAAGTGATAACAATTTTGTATGCAGATGATACCAGCATACTTATAATGGCACATTCACTGGAGGGAACATGTTCAACGTATAAAACAAAAAATTACATGCTGTTTGTTTTACCCTTAGACTCCATTAGTATAAAAAGAAATGCTTAAAACAGTGTATTTTTCATACTTTCAGTCAATAATGTCATACAGAGTAGCTTTTTGGGGGAACTCAACTGAGTCTTAACAAATTTTCATCTTACAGAAAAAAAATTAGAATAGGACCTACTGTGTAAAAAAAAGATAAAGAGATTTATGAATAAATCTATTTAAAGAAGAAAAAATTCTAACAATGCTATGCATGTACCTACACATACAAAACATTATCTTATGCTGTATATAATATAAATAGTTTTAACTTGAGCAGAGATGTACACAAATATTCAACAAGAACAAATAGTAACATGTTCATTCCTACGGCATCTTTATCAATCTACCAGAAAGGTGCACTTGAAAACATAATAAAATTCTATAATGTCTTACCTCAATAGGCCTAGTATAAAACTTTATGTCATGTAAACAAAGTTTTTAGGTCAGAAATAAAGGACATAATGCTAGCTGAAGCTTCTTACTTGGTAGACAAGTTTTTAAATTTTTTAAAATTGTTTTGATGTACCGTCTAAATTAAATTATTTTGATTTTGGACTTTTAGACCTAGATCTTTTTGTACAAATGCCATGTAGCCTATAGTTCAAAGACATCTGGTGACTTATCTTGTCTCATATTGTGTGTTTTATGTGCTACAATGATGGGTTCTGTTTACTTTTTATCATCATTATTATTTTATAACAATTTCCAATGAACACTACAGTTCGTTTTAGGAAATTATATGCATATCATTGCTAATACAGTACATGGCGGCATTTAATGTGAGAATACGTATCAGGATATTATGTTAAGAGTTAAGCATTTATTCTCCTTTGTTTACATACATGACTTCGGTAAAATCCATGTATTTATCACTATCTTTGTAGGTATGTATCACTGACTTACTCCACACCCTAATGTTTGTATTTCAAACTTGTAATATAGTTTAAGGAGTGCAAAAAAATAAATTAAATAAATTAGATACTAGGAATTTCATCATTAAGTTCTTTATACATTGTTATGTTTGAAATACACAAGTTTTGCAAGTGCCTTGGAAGTTTGAACAGTTAGGTGGCAGTGTATGAATGTCCTTGCTGTTCTAGAGTAAAGTTAACAAGAGGCATATGCACGAGGTTTCTACTTCTTGTATTATGCTCATGAAAATGTTCATTTGTGAGGAATGAAATTTGGTTCTTCGAAATGAATGTCACCATAGAGTAAATTTATTCACAAGATAGAGTCATTATTTTCGATTTTTTAGAGGGGTCTGCAAGATTCTGACTTATTTTTACCATGTAGTTTCCTTACTGCTCTTTTCTGCATAAAAAAAAACTTCTTCCTGTGGGTATAATTTCCCCAGAACATTATGCTATGTGTCATGACAAACAAGAACATTAATACTAAACCACATTACTGAGCATGATACCATCATCAAACATAGACATACTACATAGGCCCTACAATGTTTGACCATGTTACCTTATCTTATATTGCTAGAGACTGAGGGCACCTGTACATGCATATGGGACTCACACGTGTATGATTATGCAAATGTTTACATCTGTGTGCATTTATGTAAGTGCATTTTTGTATTGTATAGTTAAGGAATATATAATGAAGTCTATATGATAGTATCAAACTCTGACTCCTAATAAGTACTTTGCAGTAGATTCTAAGGATATTTTAAATTTTAGTGCAACAATTGTAGCTCTAAGAAAAAATGTATAGGATAATTTGCATAACATGTACAACGTTGACATGGGAATGTTTTGGTATTTTGCAGCTATAGCAAATTTTGTAGTACTAGTTACCTTCTCATGGCTGTTGTGTCATAATGAGCTCCTTTCTACGTTTGGATGAATGTATGTAAGTGCATCTGTCTTACTATTAATACTACCAATTCTTTTCGATTAATTTGATGTTACAAAATTATAAACTTATTCTGTTTATATTCTACAAATTGCAACTGTCCGCATCTGCTTTCTATGTGAGTGATTAAGCACAAGATCCCCACCTGGAGCTATGCTCAAGGGGATTGGTTATAATGTACATAAGTAAGTGTCTTATTGTATAATGTGCATTTCAAAAAATAAATAAATAAATAAATATGCATGGTAAACCATTAATGCTGAGTCTTTATTTAATATGCCTACAATATTGCATATTGTAGCATCGTCCGGCACGATACCCACATGCGATCAGGGGACCGACTCCGCCGGGAATCGAACCCGGATCGCCTAGATGGGAGGCAACTGACTGACCATTTGGCTACCGCGACCCAAAAATTAAGATAAATATGGTCATGTGATAGAATCTTAGCACATGTTTATGTTAGGTCAATCAATATTACTAAAAAAAAGTGTACTTACGATTCTTTCTCGCAATCATCAGACGAATCCGGGCAACAACGATCTGCCTGAGATGAAGCCATTGTAAATTTAAAATACTGCACTAACCATTCAGTCGGCCACACTTCGCAAGGAATCTACCAGCATATCTGTGTGTTATTGTTTATATTTTCACAATCCCCAGATTGCTAACAAGAGAGATGTAGCACCCCATCCGCAAAAGTCAATCCTGTAACCACCATGGAGGTAAGAATTAAAGGAGTAGGTAACAACGAGACGTACATAGAGGGCCTTATTCATAGTCGTGAGATAGTTCCGAGATGATCCTGAGATCATCTTGTGCCAGTTAGTCCAGGGCACGGTCGTAGAAGAACAGGTCTGGACACTCGCCTATCTAACAATGTATTTTACTTGACCCCCTTGTTGTTTGGCTGTAGTTCGTCAAGTTACCGAAAATGCCGTACTTTTTGGCGCTGTTTTCCGGGCGGTCGGACTCAAACTCCGTCCACATTTTTCCATTGTTAAATTTATAAAGTAAATAAAGATTGCTGGAGCCTTTTCTTAAAATTGTGAGCGAACAAAGTATTTCATAAATTGATAAAAAATACGTTATGATAAATTGTTTATCTTAGCGGAAAGGAAGTAGGCGGAGTTTAGTCCGACCGCCGTAGCATCAGCGCCAATAAAACACAATATTCTCGGTCACTTGGTGAACTACAGCCAAACAACAAGGGGGTCAAATATCCAGGCGAGTGTCCAGACCTGTTCTTCTACGGCCGTGGTCCAGGGTTGGTCCTGACTTAGTCCGGACCAAGTGTTACCTTATTCATAAACGTCAACTAACGCCGGACTAGAGATTGTCGCGGGATCAGCCTTGTACACTGTTGCCGCATGCTTCGCGCATGCGCACATCACATTTTAACACACAGGCAAGCATTCCCTAGTAAAAATAATTTAAATTACGATTACATTTACCCCGAAATATTGTTTCAGTTATGTCATATAGCGAATATATTGTGCGATTTTAGTACATTTTGTATCAACAAGCCACTTTATTAAGATATGCTGAAAAATAAAAAATTTAGTTAATTTTTTTTTACAGATAGCAATATTAATGTGGCTGTTGTAGAGCAGTGTTAACACTTTCGCTTTCTATGTTAAAGTCGTGAGATCGAGGCTTTCGTGAAACACTTTTTTTTTTTTTTTAATTTCTTAAACTACTAAATTAATAGTCACAGGATACCGAAGTTCTGTTTATTTAATCGATATTATGTCCAAACTAACAGTAAAATCATAAACATAAATTTTAATGTGGTAAAAAAAATCGCCTTTTAAAACAATATTTTAAACTACTGTTGATGAAACATGATAAAGAATGGGAAAAATAATCCGTGACACATATCGTAAAAGCATAAAAGAATGGGAAAAATAATCCGTGACACATTTCGTAAAAGCATAGCAGATTTCAAAACTAATATATCTGGTTAATCTACACTACCTTTACATAAACACGTATATTTCACTAGTCGAAATTTTATTAAGAACGATATGTGCTGTGGCATTATGCAACGAAATAACAAGAAAATTTAACAGCAAAATTCCGCATAAAAACGTCGGAAATATGTATAAGAATATTTTGTGCAAATAGAGGTTTCTATACCAAAATATTACAGGATTTACTGTCGTAATGTAGAACGAATTTAACGTTACAGAATGTACAGAATAATTGCACTTATAAAATAAGAAAACTGCATTATTTTCTTTATGTACAATTAAAAATTTACAAATTTAAAGAACAAAAATTTTCTGCTCCAGGCGAGATTTGAACCCACAACCTTCGGATTACTTTGCCAGTACCCTACCCCTGAGCTACCGAGATACTTGCATGTTAAAGTGGATAGTTAATGTATACAAATACATGTGTATAGTTAATATATAATGTATTTTACGCAAATCGTATATTTACGGGTTCATATTGCTAATAGCAATAATTCCCATCTTATTAGACTTGATAAAATATTATTGCTGTACGTAAATGTCTTATATGGTACAATAAACACGCAATACGAGATTTTTTTGCTCACAAAGTTCGAATTTGACAGTTTTAAATTAAGTAACTAATGGTTATGACTAAATAAATTATCAGTGTAGACGTATAATAAGTTTTTAGTGTAAAATATCCATTATATTCCATAAGCTGCGTATATAAAACAGACGTCGTCTTATATTGTAATGGTCCGCCATGTTAATTTTCGACTTAGCCCATCGTTAAACCTACCCTTGGTCCGGACTAAAAGTTAGACCGAACTAACGCACGATGATCCTCGGACTAGCGTTAGTCCGCGTCTATGAATAAGACAACTATTAGTCCGACGATAATCCCGCACTAGTCCGGGTCAAAAACGACTATGAATAAGCCCCAGAGGGGCGGACACAGCCACGGCCACAGTCGTAGAAGAATATGCCTGGACCACGGCCGTAGATGAACAAGTCTGGACACTCGCCTGGACATTTAACCCCCTTGTTGTTTGGCTGTAGTTCACCAAGTTACCGAGAATATTGTGTTTTATTGGCGCTGATGTTAGGGCGGTCGGGCTAAACTCCGCCCACTTCCTTTCCGCTAAGATAAACTATTTATGAAAACTAATTTTTTATCAAATTATGAAGTAATTTCTTCGCTCACAAATTTAAGAAAAGGTTCCAGCAATCTTTATTTTCTTTCTAAGCTAAACAATAGAAAAAAGTGGACGGAGTTTGAGTCCGACCGCCCGAATTACAGCGCCAAAAAGTACAACATTCTCGGTAACTTGACAAACTACAGCCTAACAACAAGGGGGTCAAGCAAAATACATTGTTAGATAGGCGAGTGTCCAGACCTGTTCTTCCACGACCGTTGTCTGAACCACGGTCGTAGAAGAACAGGGGCCCAATTTTTGAAACTAGCTAAATATTTCCTCTAGAGGAATACGTGACTCGATAGCGAGTGTCGGAATGTGCAAATTCCTATTTTTGAAACGACAATAGTCACTATCGTGTCGGAATTGTATGATTACGATAGCACGACGTGGCATCGTTGCATTTTTTGTGACGTCCTGTCGTGCAGCCAATGAAAAATAAGCAATTGTAAATAAACAAGTATTTCTGAAATATTGTGCGGGGAAACTTGGAAATAGGTTTTTTTTTTTTTTTACTCATTCTAATGAATGAAAACTGGTGTAACTTCTATCGTCACCTGAAAGTATAGGCAGTTCGGAATAAAGAGAGCACTTGAAAAAGCCCTGCTAAAGATCTATTTCCAGCCAATTCGTATCTTTCCGCGTGTAACAGCTAACGACGGGAAAAGTCTAACCTCCTGGGACACGTCACTTTATGTTTGCGCGTGTAAGATAAATTGTTCAGTCGATAGGTACATATATAGTTTGATAAAAATATGTGTATTAATTATATAAAATACAATTATATCGCTTTCGGTTGATTTTGTTTCAGTATTGTTGTATTTAAATACGAATTAACACGGAACTATGTTGTGTTATTTCTTTGCCAACCATACACGCAGTAAAGTGACTATCGGTAATGTTGAATTGTATGTAGTAACAGCTAGTGATATTTTTCAAAGGTTAAATATTTAGTGTTCACTTTATTCCGAACAGCCTATAATTAAAACTATGACGTTGTAGGCTTAGTTAATTTGGAATGCTCGTCATGGTTTTCTTAATAAATTCAGTGTTCATATGTACTTAACCTACAGGGGCGGCCAACCTTTTTGAAGCTATGGCCAAAAATTTGGCCCAAATCATGTCACGGGCCACCATATCACATTAACTTTCTGTCATGTGCTCAAAAATGATGTAAAACCAACACTTGTTTTATAAACTGTATATTACTTAACGAAACTACCATTTTATAGTTTAAACACGAACAATGACAGAAAAATGACAATAATGCTCACACACAAATTGTAAACACATTAAGTTCAGATTTACAATAGTAAACACACATAATACACATTACATTTTATAAAATATTGTTAAAAAAATATATGATGTTCAGAAATCGATAACATTGAGTTCAGATTTACAATATTA